>VOMN01052098.1:0-28663 GCA_014899125.1 Orchestia grillus | reverse complement strand
CTCTCGTTTCATAACACGACAAGGTGCAAGAGTTACCAGATTAGCGGGACTTCGAGCGACGTAATTTCGTGACTACATTCCTTGGCAATTATGCAAGCGGCCCTTGCATCTAGCGATAATAAAGCCTGGGCAAAAACCCCAGCTTGCAGTTCAAGTCATACTTCTCATCACGACTCGCGGTGAGAGTAAATTTGACGTAGACGTTCATCAGCGACGGTAGCTTTTGAACCTCGATCTGCACATCGCAACTCAAATCGCGACTTTCATGTACCAGAGCGATAACAATTCGAGGTATTCGTGTAGTCTTTAAGCCTTAGAGTGGACCCTAAGAGTCCTGCACCGCCAGTTTTCTCTGCATGAATAGAGTGAATTTGAAATAGAGTATTTGACTTCAGCAGCAGCAGAGGATACAACCCTCTCCAGCCATGCTGTGCGTGTGGCACTGGCATATCAAAATGGAGATTGAAGATATAAATGTAGAATAAAAGTATTTAGAAAAAACAGTTTAAGGAGCGTTTCGAGGAATTGGACCAATAAAGAATATAACGAATGGGAAATGAACTCTTTTTTTTTGTCAAGTCAAATCAGAACAGTGAATATACAAGGTTTCAGTCGATAATATATTCGCGGTTTGTCCTCCAAGAATTGAAATGCATAGATTTTAGTGCGCGTTTCAATCTATTTGCGACAGTACCGCAGGATCATGATGCGCTGTACAGCTCTTCATCTAATGTGAACAAATGAATGTCTCATTCGCTAACAAATAAAGTTTCCATGAAAACAAACAAAAATTCAGAAGCCTACGTGACATTTAAAGTGTCAATCCTAATACTTATAAATATTTAGAGAATATCGTAAAGTAAAGTTGTTCCTTTGCCGAATTTCTATACTTGTAAAATAATGAAATATGCTCTAACGAACTACTTTCGCAATCATTAACTACATTGTGAGGTCAATTGTTTAATCACACTTAGTCCTTCCTTCTTGGATTCATCAGTTTCCAGCTCCAATGCAAAAATTGATTACATTTAGTTACCGTAATTTGTACCTCGATGAACACTCATCCCTCAAGACTACACCAAGCAGGTATTCCAAAGCATGACACGGTTTTTTGTATAGAACTAAAATGCTGAGCTTTTAGATTTAGCGAAATATTAAGTAGGAACAGAAGTGTGTGGATATAGTCACAATACGAGATACGAGCTGATATAAAAGTCCCATACTTTTCAAGCCTCAAAACAATTAAATTTAAATACATGCATGAGTGCTTCGTTTATTTTGTAAATTAAATGTCTCCTCTCACCTTTCCGTACGACCTGACACTGACCCAACGGACCCCGGCCGGTCCAGCATATTCATCAAAGCTCCGTACTTTGTTAATTAAGCACGAGCAGTGGTAGGAATTCATGCGAATATTCCTGTATGGATATTGACTATAGCATATTGAGTGATAACCCATTTACTTCTTTACTAAAATGGACTAACCGCGTGAAAATAATACGCAGGCAATCGTATGGCGAAGATCTTCAGTTTAATAATTAAAAAAGCTAAAGCACAAAGTTATAGCATTGCTTATCTTGCCACAAAAAAGCGTTACGTTAGTGACGTGTTCAGCAACCATTTTTGTATTCTGAAGTCAACAGATATACCCTGAATCGGGACTAAATGGTGTGGATATTTCACATTACGAGATCGCTAAGACTAGACCTATCCATACCTAATTTAGATCATTTTTACGAGTATTAAAGAACAAACACAATCAAGATTCGATGGGCAAGTGTTCATTTTTTAATTAAAATTAATAAATTGATCCTCGAAGACAGTGTAAATAGGTTGGAACAGACGAAAACATTTGTCAGATGGACACAACGACGTGAAAATATTGCATATAAGACGTATATGTGGGTTTCGATCCTGGGCCGATGGCGGCAGGCGGACCAGCTGCGAAGCGAAATATTGCAAGTCATGGAGAGGGAATTTCTTCGTATTCCAGTCAAAAAAGATCACCTTGCTTCCAACGAGCGCAGTCGCTGTATAATGGCTTCAAGCGAGATTGCATCGCTGGAGAACTGACGTAAAGAATATCAAAGACTTGGCAGTAGAAATCGAATCGCGCTTTCTGCTCGTACACGAACAACGAGTTTGCAGAACGATCAGGCCAGAACTTACTGCACATCGTCGAAAAAGGATTACGAGACAATGTACGTAGTACAGACAAACGTAAAATTTGGGTAGACGACTTCGGTAGAAGTAAATGCTGATTCATCGTTCACCTAAAAACTTCTAAGCTTTTCAGCTCACAGTAGAACATTAACAATTGACACGTTGTTATGAATAATGAATGAATAACAGTAACGCTGTAACTAGAAGGGGAACATTACCTTTCAATTTATAAACACAAAACTTGTCACGGTAGGTACTGACCTTAAACAGCAAACTTGAAATTGCGCAAAACAGGTGACGGTTCAGCAACAGCCTCACGGAACGCATCAGTTCGGCTCCAAAACTCATGCACGTGAAGTTGCTCACCACGAAAGCCTGCGCTCGTGACTAATTTTGCATCTTACATGAAGATTCAATTGTTGCCCACCATTAATGCCCCACGGGAAGTCCGCTGTATTAGTGTGGAGGCCCGTCGACCTCAATCCGGCATGAGGCCAAGCGACCTCAACAAATAATTTTCATTTTGCGACGATGCCTGTGCCTAGAACAGACCCGGAGCTTTTTGAGTCACCGCTGCAGTAAAATGGCACTCTTTTCAATAAAAAAATACCATATCGGCTACACGCTTCAGTTCAAAATCAAAAGTGCGGGCAGATGTTCATACTTGAACCGAATTCAACAGTTAAACTTCAGTGTTAAATCAGCTCTAATATGTATTGCAAGAGTCCAGTTGTAGGCTTTAAATGCTGAAATTTGTTTACACTCTACCGAGAGCAAATGTCACATCACTATAGAGGGTTGATGCACATTCCCCAAAGGGTTGATGCACATTCCCCAAAGGGTTGTTGCACATACCCCAAAGGGTTGTTGCACATACCCCAAAGGGTTGTTGCACATTCCCCAAAGGGTTGTTGCACATTCCCCAAAGGGTTGTTGCACATTCCCCAAAGGGTTGTTGCACATTCCCCAAAGGGTTGTTGCACATTCCCCAAAGGGTTGTTGCACATTCCCCAAAGGGTTGTTGCACATTCCCCAAAGGGTTGTTGCACATTCCCCAAAGGGTTGTTGCACATTCCCCAAAGGGTTGTTGCACATTCCCCAAAGGGTTGTTGCACATTCCCCAAAGGGTTGTTGCACATTCCCCAAAGGGTTGTTGCACATTCCCCAAAGGGTTGTTGCACATTCCCCAAAGGGTTGTTGCACATTCCCCAAAGGGTTGTTGCACATTCCCAAAGGGTTGTTGCACATCCCCCAAAGGGTTGTTGCACATCCCTATAGGGCTGCACATCCCTATAGGGTTGCACATTCCTAAAGAGTTCACATTCTTAAAGGGTTGCACATCCCTAAAGGGTTGCACATCCCTAAAGGGTTGCACATCCCTAAAGGGTTGCACATCCCTAAAGGGTTGCACATCCCTAAAGGGTTGCACATCCCTAAAGGGTTGCACATCGCTAAAGGGTTGCACATCCCTAAAGGGTTTGATGAGCGGAGGCATTCAGGACAGCCAGAGAGCTCTGAGATCAATTCTTACAACGCTCCTCGCTATCGAGTTTTTCTCTTGTTTTGTGCGCGGAATTAAATATAGGAGCTCTGAGACAAGAAATTAATTCTCCAAGTACGCAAGATTTACGACGCATTGCCAATAAGAGCATCGAAAAAAATTTCCCCCTGAACTCACGATTTTAGATGAAAAAATAATGGAAAGGCAACTGGATTTAGCCTTTCTAGACAGAAACGGTTCTCACAAATACTAGCAACTTTAACAACGTATCGCAAACGCAACTTATAACTTCAATGCAAACCGCAACTCAATTCTCAATGGCATTTCATGGGGCTGGGAACCATGGATATGAAGATAGCATTTCTCGACATGAAAACATAAATTTCGAAAAAGTTCGTATTTTTTCATTGAATTTTGAAATCGAAACCGGAGTCCAGAAATTCAGCTTCATTGGTGGAAAATCCTCATTTTTAATTTAATCCTTCTAAGAACTTCCTATCAGCTCGGAGTGTGAGCCCGGGGCACAAACTAAATTGTTGTCTTCGTAAGGGCACTGGAAGTCTGGAACATTCATCATGATCTCCAAGTATTCCATCAGGAAGTAATGAAGCGCTTTACATCTAAATGATACAATCGACAGGTGAGTTTCTTCTTGATTTCTTCTTTCCCAAGTCTCGAGAGCCCCCGTCACTCACACCAAAGTTATGGACCTTGGAATCCACAATCAACAAGGCAAGACCAGCAACCTTCGAATCATCAGTCAGAGTAATAAATACCCTATGCAAATAACCGAGTCGAAGAAGATGTATACAAGACTTGTATTCGACTGCGCTATCGCAAAGCTGCGAACAAACAAACTTAAAATTAAATTAACGGACATAGAATCAGAGTCTGTTCACATTTTCAAATGTTAATGAATGCTCATAAAAGTTTACGATCATTAATTTGCTACTAGCGAAGTGCAACGACACAGGCGCCGAGACCGGATTGTTGTAGAGTGGCACCAATCACTGACTGACATCAAACATTCTTTTTTTATTACAGGTTCTGGTTGATAGAATCGCTGCAGGTAATTGAGGGGTCGTCCTGAAGCGTATCATCTCAAAGGACGTTAACTACGAGATGCATCCCAGGAGCCTTCATAAGTAGATTCAGATTATTAAAAATTGTGAGACGAATTTGGAACGTGCAATTACGCCTGTTTTAGCTTTGAGCGGGAGGAGAAAATGATCGCCGACTGCGTGTACAACCTCCCGCAAAGGGGCGTACGAATTACCATATCTCTGTTGGTTTGCTGACGTGTTGATTATTATGGTAAATTACCATATCTCTGTTGGTTTGAGTACGTGTTGAGTATTATGGTAAATTACCATATCTCAGTTGGCTTGCGTACGTGTTGAGTATTATGGTAAATTACCATATCTCTGTTGGTTTGTTTACGTGTTGAGTATTATGGTAAATTACCATATCTCTGCTGGTTTGCTAACGTATTGAGTATTATGGTAAATTACCATATCTCTGTTGGTTTGCTTACGTGTTGAGTATTATGGTAAATTACAATATCTCTGTTGGCTTACGTCCGTGTTGAGTATTATGGTAAATTACCATATCTCTGTTGGTTTACGTCCGTGTTGAGTATTATGGTACATTCACGCATATTCACGAGTGATAGCTCTTCTTTGAACGCCCAAGGCGTCCGACTTAGGGGACGTGGAGAGAATGACAGGGATTTTCGGTATTTGAATTATGGAGAAAAATTTAAATTGAAATCGTGTGCTTGAGAATGCAGTGCGTGATCTGCACATCGTAAATGCGTTCCTCATAATGATGATCGTAAAATGATAAATGACAAAAATGTTTCAGGTATTGGAAATATAATTTTGAATAAACATCGAATTTTAAATAAGAAGTGTTTAATCAACGATTGGGTATTATTGTTACTTAAATTCGACACTATACTTTTCCTATCAGAAAAATTATAGGACTGTGGTATTTCAAAATGATTAGTTTTTGCAAAAAAATTAAGACTCTTGGATCATGTTTTCTTCGACAGTGTTCATACCGTGATTCATCAGTATTCTAAACTGAAAAAATATCAGCTTCAAATATTTTTTATATCACTTCGGGTTATACTTTTCGAAGAAGTTAGGGACAAAACTAAATCGAAATACTTGAAAAAACGTACCATTTTGATTATCAATCATTTCCTGGAAAAAAGTATGCAAGTGAAATAAGCTTTAGTTTCGGCACTGAAACTGGATTCTGAGACTGAAATTCTCGTACTTCGAGACTTGCTTGAGTATCAAGACAATTAAAACTCATTTATATAAAATGAAATAATTGATAATTACAACTGTACGTAAAACAAGTTATTTTTGGAGGCAGGCGACTGCTGTACAGAGTCGACGAATTTAAAAGGCTTACGGTATAACGTACCAATTTGAACATAAAAAATAACCTTTTACATTCAAGTTTAATTCGATTAAGGCTATGACTTATCATGTGGAAGCACACATCGTATGACACAAAAAATATGGCTGAAACACTTTTACAAATATCAAGTACCTATACCGCAGAGCGAAAAGAAGACTACTTCAAAGATTTGTGGTCACTTTTGATTTCGTAACACAGATGGGCCAAATCGATTTATCTTTATACCACAGAAAGTCAGATCATCTTGCTTGTTATCTTGCCGCGCACCCTCTTCTGTAATGAAAGTGGGTAGAAATTTACTTGTTATCTTGCCGCGTACACTCTTCTGTAATAAAAGTGGGTAGAAATTTACTTGTTATCTTGCCGTGTACACTCTTCTGTAATAAAAGTGGGTAAAAATTTACTCGTTATCTTGCCGCGCACACTCTTCTGTAATAAAAGTGGGCTGAAATTTAAGACTCATTTCTGAGTAATGAAATAAGGATTTCTCGACCTCATTATGGACAGTTCATTGGAACTACAGTGAATGTTTTTTTTTGCTTCGGATATTTACAACTAAACAAAGAAGAATTATAATTATTCTTTATTTGGTTGCAAACAATTCTTCTTTGTTTGGTTGAGCATTTAATAATTATTAAAAGCTCAAACAGGGCTTTAAAATAGTGACCCGAAGGGTTGTGACTGGTCTGGTATTTAATAAACTTCCAGTTATTTTATGTGTGCCGCCCTGCACATTCTTCAACGGAATGTGCGTAACCGAGATGCCATTCATTAACAGTGCTCTGCGAAAGCACGCTTTACTGTTACGCAGAGAATTTAAAAAAATCAACACTGAGGCGTAAGTTCTGGGAACTGTGAAAATTTCATTCTAAGGAAATCAAGAAATCCCACACATTAAAAATGGAATTCTAACAGGAATTTAAATTCTAGGTTTTCTTACTTGTGCATCGAAAATTATTCACTCTATCGTCTTCAAACATCGATTCATGTGCAGAAATAATCGAAAACTAGGACCTAAAATCAGTTTTGATATCCACTAAGCGGACCACCCATCTGTGGATACCAAACTACAACCACCGTACAGAACTCTTTGTAGAAATCTTCTACAACTTTGATCGGTTGTAGCGTATAACGATGACTTCCGTTGCCGCCACTCCCAAGCTTGTTGACTGCGTGAACACGTCCTAAGGCAGGCAACCCTCATCAGTCACCGACAACCGACGCTCGCGCTCGTCATCAGACGGGCGGAATGTGAACACCTGCATAGCGAACTGCCGCTCACAGCGAAACTGTCTTCCGTACCTAGCGTGCGAGTACTGGTACGATGCTGGTATCAGTGCTGGTACGATGCTGGAACCTGCGCTAGTATGGTGCTAATACCAGTATGAACCCCCGTCAACTTATAGAGTCCTCGTTCGAAGGCAGTTGACAAATATTTTCGTGCGTAATTTATGAACTTGGAAGTAACAATTTTACAGAAACAACCCAATATACGATATCATCATTAGTTGTAGCTAATGTGTAAAAAGCAATTTCAAATGCATGTAATCGTAAAAAGAAACAATGGTCAGAAGTCGAGTGTACGTTGGGTAAAAATGAGTTTAGACGGTGCTGATGTCGATGAAAAACGGCTGCTAGTGATGGTAAGAATCAAGGCTAGTATGATGCTAATGAAATTGACACTAGGGTGCTGGTGAAGTCCTCGCGCTAGGAAGTGCTGGTGCTAAGGTTAGTGCTAAAGCTAGTGTGGTGCGCGTGACCGAGCATCAAGGAGCTACTGAATTAATGGGACGTCAACTTTCACAGTATTGGTGCATTTATCCAGAATTTGGCTCGCACAAAAACGTTGACTGCAGGAAAGTGTTGGGAAATCCGAAAGTAGCCCCCCTTCGAACATCGTTTCCTTTCATGAGCATGAGCCCGAACTGTCAGTAGCTTTCCAGAGCTCCGTGTAGAAAAATGTGCACCCTTTAACCCACCTCGTTAAAAAGGAAAAATGATGCTGAAAAAATCGCAGAGAATGCCAACAGTAATATTATTAATGTCTTGTTTGGTGATGGGCCATAACTGAACCCTGTTGAATTTAATTTAATTCAACTACTGAAACTTGCTACAGCGAAATGTGAACAATGAATTGCAGGAACTTTGGTCTCGGTGGACAGAAACGGAGTTCTATTCTAAGTTCTCTGACACGTCCCTCTCTTATCAACTTTACAGTTCTTGGCAGCCAGTTGCTTCCAGTCAACCATACAGTCCTTGGCAGCCAGTTGCTTCCAGTCAACCATACAGTTCTTGGCAGCCAGTTGCTTCCAGTCAACCATACAGTGCTTGAAAGCCAGTTGCTTCCCGTCAACCGTACAGTTCTTGGGTTGAAGGAACCCAACGTTAGTTGCTTTTTTCACATCAAGAACATATGGGGTAGCTAATTTTCCAAAAAACCCTTGACAATAGCTGGAAAACATCACAAATATAACTAGATAAACAAATGCAAATAACCGAAACTATGATAGAAAATACTGGAAACACAACTCGGAAATAACTTGGAAATAACTAAGGAGTGAGAAAAACTAGTGGAACTACTGCAAATGAAAAGAAAAACAATTCGAAAATAACTGGGAAGAGGTGCACTGGTCACTAGAGCAGCAGCATTTGCTGCAGCGTAGACCTCGAGGGGCTACACGCAACTTAAAAACTCACGATCACGAATGCCGCGTACGGGCTTTCGTTTTATTCATGGCATCCTGGGAAATGACAGCCCGTAGAAATTAATTGCTTGTTGTAATTCGGTCAGAATTAAGGTATATTCTCCATTTCTAGAAAAATAACACGGAGCCAGAAAAACAAGAACTCACATTAAAAAAAAGTACTAGCATTGCAATGACATTTTTGAACGTCAAAATAATACACGCCTAGCTCGTAGTGAAATCAGTTAAGATACAGCTTTTCCCTTTAACAATAAATTTTCAGAGTTTATCCTTGAGGCAGAATTACTCAGCAGCTCTAATTAGGGACACAAACAACGCAAACTATCATTACTGCTCGCCGGTCAGCGGAAAATAAAAAGAATGTACACTGACGCACAACCTTTTTGGTGATCCAGAGCTGCCGGCCCTGATCTACACACTTCGTCCTGAGTGCCGCCTTATAGAAAGCACTCGCACAAATAATGGATGGCGGCGAGAGTGATTGCGACTGTAGAGCTGCAGCGGCGGCGATGAAACCTGTTGTTTCTACGCTATGTTCTTATCACGGAACCGCCTTTGGCAGGGAGTCGTAAATTGGCGATGCATAGTTTCTAGCAGATTGATAAACGTAGAGATAAAGAATACTTGCCCGCCTATTACAGCGGAGGCCGGCGAGTAAATAAGGAAGGGAACAAAAAAAAAAATCCAAGCACAACTGTATCGTTAATTTACGAGTTCCACTTTCTCACACGCGATGGAAAATATCTTAATGCGTTACTCCACTCAACCTACGCGAGTCAAGACGTCTCCAAAGATCAACAAGTTTAACACTTTAAGTGCGGTTCTCCACACAGGTAAAATTTCATGTTGGCAATTATTTCCGTTGCGGATGTAAAAATGAAGGTTTTGTTTTCACAAATTTGGTTAGGCTATTCATTTTCCTTCTAATCTAAACTAGCTTATTCAAATAATGAACACAAATTTCATGAACACTTACAAATTTGTATTCCTATGTGTTGGCCCTTTGGTTACGTTAGGTTAGGTTAGATGATCGCGTGACCACATGTGGACACGTCGCGCTTAAAGTGTTAATATACATACCTGTCTTGTCTGGAAAGAAACCAGGTTGGAACCTTGCTTGGTGTCGCCGTGACTAGCTGCTGGTATCTCATGTAAGAATCACGGAACGACTTATCGAGCTATCTCTGGGGACCGGAACGTGAATTTACTGACGCAGAGAAACACGGTAATAATGTCAGCTGAGCTGTGAGTAAGAGTTTCTCATCCAGCGCCTCCATGCAGTATAAAAGGTATCATCGTAACCCTGCGGTAATTTGTGGACGCCGTGTTTGGTAGGAATATGGTTTGATATTTAACAAGAGTTGCGCGTGTGGTGGTTTGTTGAAATAATTCAGTCCTAAGCACAGACATCTTTGTCGGAGGTTAGTTCTTATCGATTAAGGTTTGAACACAAATTACGTCGCTCAAATATTTCAGGACAGAGTGTATTTCGCTCATCGAAATGACATCATCGTAGAAGTTATATCTTCTATAGAAAATTTCAATGTCCTATGTACGAAAGGCTTATATATTGTAATGAAAATCATCGGTTTCATTTCCCATCACGCACGTACAACGAAAACAGTCGAAGTTTCAAGAAAATCTACTCAGAACCAACAGAAGAGATTGCAATAAATAACTCACTAAAAACAAGTCATTCACCTCACACGTACATTGTCACTTTTATTATTGTAATATTCGTTAGTTTAAAGTTCCCCACCCACATCAAGTGTGATACAAAAAGAGCGAAGAGAAGAAGGAACCATCTAGTAAGAACTGTAGAAAACATGGAGTCTATGCACAGGTGTTTCCATACCGGATTCCCTGCGCACAGGAACAACAAGTTAAGAAGGAAGAGGAACAAACGACAAGGAAGAGATAGCGAAGAAGGTATAAAAATTAAAAAAGCAAAGTGGGCACGAATGATAGAAGTCCCTAAGGCCTAGCTATGGCTGAGATAATGTAACAGTGTCCTCCTGGGGTCCCCAGTCTCCATGGCGTAAGATAAACAAAACCTAACCCTATTGCCTATGACCTATCCTATGCCTCCCGAGGGGTCTCACGTGTACAATTAAACCATTTCACCGTACATGATTCCACTTGATCTCGGATCACAAACTCGTCCGTTCAAGATACGCTGCGACAAGTGATGGACAGGAAGCAAAGCAGGCGCTGTAAAGCTATACTCGAGCCAGATTTCCGGGTAATGCATCAACATATGATTGAGACCTGCTCAACCGTAGTACGGTCCGTGTCTCCGCTCTCCTTTACGCAATGAAGCGCGAAGCACAAGCGTCTTACGGCTTCTGAAGCACGCACTCAACGCCGAGACTGCGGGAGAGAAACTCTAAGCGAGACGGCTAACCGAGTGCCCACGGAGAAGTCTTTTTAGCGTCTAGTTTCAAATGATTTTGTAGCACTCGAGAAAACTTGACAGCTGCTCAAGGGTGCAAATTAGAAACGTTTAAGCTTTCTCAATGAGATTAGATTACATGAATCGAAGTCAGGGCCCCACTGGGTCCCATTTCACGGAGTTCTGGGACGAAATTACCGAAACTGCTTCCTAGACATTTGGAAGCGCGAGCTATCACGCGTGGCGGTACTGACGGCTTTGGTCCGCCTCGCGATGGAGTCACGCGCTTTCTTCGAGGGTTCTTGAACGATGCGTCATTAACACTTCACCATTTGAGAGGAGTCCAATCAAATTGAGGCTTTTACAACATCCGAATATTCCCCGAGACCTCATATTCTCCTTATCTGAAGGAATGGCCATCCGAGCGTGAGCGTGGCAGCCGGACTGCAGGAGAGAATCCGGCAAAACGGAAAAATAAACCCGGGAGCGTGGTCTTTGGAGCGTGAAATGGATCCATTAACCCGGCGCAGAGACATGCGTTCCATCTTTGATGCAGCTTGAGAAATGGTTTCACTAATCAAATTTAAGTAATGTTTGTATCAGAGTTTGATCTAGAATTGCTCGTTTGTGCTCTGATTGCCGATTTGCATGTTTTTGCTTGAAGTTACCGAGAATAAGACGATATAAGCGTCATGACTTGAGACTAGTGCACAGTATTTCTTTCGGTTCTAAAAATACTGACACCCATGTGTCAGTAAAATACGAAACTTTGATATTTAAATTGTTATCTTAAAATTAATAATAATAATATCCTCGTCAGATGAATTCTAATATCATATTTTCTGACTTTTAATCACCAGCTTGCGATAAAACGGTTCGTTCAAGGTAACTTTTCCATCACGATCGCGGCCAAATTTAAATTTAGCAAGGTGATTTCAAGCTTTTATCAATACTAATACTTTTGTTACGTCTTTTAGTCATTTCGGCTAATTTTGTTCTCAGTTGTTTTCTGCTTTTCATACGTCATGTGAAGTATTTTTTAGAACCGAGAATTTTTTAGGATTAATGATGAAACCGAATTATTTTTAGAGACCTTCTAACGAAGTTGCCTAACTTTCTCGCTACATCAATTTTGTATCGTTATAGGTGTTTCGTAATATAAAAAGTACAATTCCCGCAAACAGAGACGAATTGAAAATATAGCCAGCGCCGGAGAAAATTTCTAAACTGAGCAATAAGTTTGTGTGGAATTATAGAGCAATTAAATACTCGCGTATCCCTGATACAGTCAACACTTCGAGAAGCGATAGAACAACTTTATGAGACTATAATAACATAATAACAACGGGCTCTTTCTCGGCGTCTCTGAACTAGGATTCGTGGATATTTTTTTCTTCTTAAACAAAAGTTATTTAGATATGAGGACAATACTAAATTTGATACCTATTGTATCGGACATTTCTCGTAATTTGACGCCCATACCGTTTTTGGGCAAAAAATATGACGTTCAATGACTTCACTTGTGATTTTCACATACACAAAATTACCTTTGTACAGGGTGGCCCAAAAGTAAGGTACCCTCACTGATATCGGTAGCCCTGATACGTTTACAAATGTTTAGGACACAATTTCATGAAAGGGTACCTTACTTTTGAACCACCCTGCATAAACCTATAGCAATGAGCACCAACATTGGTGGTGCGTTGTAATTCCTTTTATTTATCTATTATCATACTAGCGATAGTAATATTAATAAATAATTAAATCTGTTCATTTTCACAATAGCCTCACAATTCTGAGCCTTTTCGGCCTGTCAACTATCTTTTCTAACATTTTATTTCCAAATATCCCGTTTTGAAATTTACGCTTCAGTGGACTAAAGAAAACGAACGTCCATTCAACCAAGTCCATGATAAACCCACAATCAAATTACACGTTTCCTACTTCTAAGATGGAAGACATGAACAAATCCTGATTCCAAAAATACCTCAACCTCCTGAAATATCGTTGCGCACGATAGTCCGAATGCTACTATTTACGATGCATCAAGAAATAATATCTATGCTACACCTCCATAAAAAGACCGCAGCCGGATGCGCCGCGCAGGAGTCGATGAATACGCAGCGCTGTGCGCCTTCATTGCAAAGTCGGACCATAAATACACGCTTTTGCAGGAAATAACGAACCTAGACAATGGGTTCTAACACTTACGCAGCAATAACGTTTGCCCTCGCAAACGATCTCGCTAAATAGGAACTTTAATCGAGCTCCAGTCGCCAAGTGACGATATAGAACTCAAGAAATTGTCCGCAACGGACGCTGTGCGAGCGTTGGTTCCCAGTCACATCGCAGGGTTCGCTACATCGCATTGAGCAGACGACCAACGTGCAGTAATAATGGTTCCCATTTTGGTGGACTACGAATATTCCTTAACTAAAATGAAATAACATAAAATTAATCTCGCTGGTCCGAACATTAATAATATAATGGGTAAGAAATGAAAAAATGGAAGAAAAAGCAGAATTCCCTGCTGAAGTGGAGATGTACTCGAGACAGTTTACTGATGGCTTGAAAAGCAACACTTGTAGGCAGTGTGCAGAAATGCGCCATGACCAATAATTATAATTTAATCTCTTGCTGTCCCACTCTCCAAATCCGAAAGAAAATCTTATCCTGCTCTTTTTGTTTCCTCTACGCCCAATGCAGCGTTAATATACTTCCAAGAGAAAGTATGCACAATATGGAAAAACGCGGTTTAACAAGAAAATAATTTGGACTTTTGAAGAGTTAACACTTTTTTGGTGGGATTAATATCGAAGAAAGTTCTCCATTGCATGGCAAGGAAAGAAATAGAAATGAATTAACTCTCATGAATATATTTTTGACGCTCATAAATCGGCGAGTGAGTCATTTTGCGGGCTGTTCTTTCTCTGTAAGCTGACAAAAATGAAGGCGTTTGTGGTGTGGAGAGACTTGAGTTTTGAGCGACGCCTTTTAATTAACTCGACGAAAACTTTTGTGGTCTTGCAAGCCGTGTTCGCACTTCGTAGTCTGCAACAAGAATAGAAAAACGGCAACAGAGAAGATACCGAGAGTGAGGGGCCCTTCTTGGGCTGCTATCTAAGTTCCATGCCGCGAACAATGAGTACCGCAAAAAATAGAACAGCAATTTATTAACAACATTGAGAAGTGCCTCAAAAATTACGTGGGATATTCAATACTTATCTGGAATTGTAAATTGTTCAAGGAAAAGAGGGAAATCGGCTGCCCTGGATTAGCTGCGGTAGTTGTGGCGGTGGTAGAGATAGCAGGGCCTCAGCGCCTCACGCTACGTCACAGCGAAAGAGAGGGGATCGTTTAGCATGGACTGTACAAAACGGGGAATCTACGCACGAGGCGTGTTCCCATACAAGATCCCCGACGTAGAGAAACAGCGAAATAAAAATGAAGAGCACAAAATAATTCGAAGAAATAGCGAAGAAGGTGGGAAAATTGGAGCAAAAGTGGGCATGGATGACAGAAGTCCCCAAGGTTGCAGCTGAGGCAACCTAACAGTGCTTCACTGGGGCCAAAAGCATATGGTAAACAACCCTAACTGCCCTAACCCTACTGCCTATCCTACGCCTCTTGAGGGGGAGCCAAGTTAGCAGTATTATATTCAAATTTAGATTAATTTTGCTGTATTATTACAAAAGGGGATGTTTGTTGCCAATCAGTGCACCCTCAAACCGCGGTACATTGAAATGCATTTCACGAGAGTTAATACAGTGATAACGCTAAGCCGTGATAAGATAGATGTAGTTTCAATCTGAAAATGATACTAGCTCTGTTCTAATGAAGCGAATTCGTTCAAAAATGTTTCGCTAACGAACCAATAAACATCAATTTTACAATTTCAAAGAGGAAATTAAATCCTCCTGTTGAGGTTACATGCTTTCATTTCGGAAATGAAATCACTGAATTTTGCAACGATCGAAAATTGAACAGCACGACAGATATTTTAATTATAGGTATTATCTCGGGGCACATATAGCAACTCAAAGAAGATCTAACGCCTGCAGGAGTTCTTGAACAAACATGTGTTCAGATTGCTGTACTGAAAGCTTGGTTTTCAAACGATCAGTGGCACGAGCAATCTGGTGTGCTGTGCACAAGCAGTACATGTGCGTGGAAAATACACGGGTAACTACACAGCACAGCTTCTCGAATTTATTCCCAGAAAAACAATACGTAACAAAATATTTGTTTGTAGTTGTGTTATTTCCAAGCCTAACTCCTTTTTATTGCATAATATCAGGAAAATGTCCGCCATTCTTGTAAAACTCTGCTTTGTTGGTGGTTGTACTTGTATTATATTTATTACTGGTGTCATGTTGGAAAAAGGCAAACGTTAAAATTCATGAAACATGAAATAGACCCGACCTCAAGAGCCGAGTTCTTGCATTAAAAATTACCATTTTTCTTCATTTCGTATAGTTAAAAATAAATGAGAAATTATGGTTTTAACTGAAGAAAAAGTCGAAGATAAATTTTGCTACGCAATGAAATTCGTTACGCAATAAATGTATGTATATAATATATTATTCAACACAGTGCAACAAATCAAAGTTAAGCATGACAGAAGTCAATAAAAAGCGGCAATGTAAAGGACTAGTTTGATACACAATAACTTTTTATTAAAGTGTGTACGCCCTTTAATCTTCCCGCATTTTTCGTGGAAAGAACGACTGCAAAGTTCAAGCTTTAACTGAAAATACTTAAAGCTAATCTGGAAGAACACGTGATAAAGCTTAACTTTAACCACACGCTTTTCAGCATAAGCTAAGTACACACACCAATTCTCTGCTGTCAGAAGTGGTGGCACTCGAGGCGTAAGGTCCAGATTTCTCCGCGCACTCTCCAGCTGACCCAAAACTCGAGACAGCGGTGCTGCGATACGACGATTTCGTTCCCGGCGACCAAGCAGTGCGGTGTGTGTGAGGAGGGCTGACCGCATGGCACGCAAATAACAATGACTGCTTACGGCAAACTCGGCTGCTGCGTTCACAGCTCTTGAGCCTATAATGTCGAGATGAAGCTGACGGTCTCTCATGTGACACAGAAACAGGAAGTCATTCCAGATGCTTCATAGGTAGTCATTAAGCATGTGACTTGGGGANGCGCTGGATCGGTTTCAGGAAACAATCACTTTATCTTATTACATATTTTTTAACACGCTCTATTTGTTTGACACAAATTTTGTCCGCTCTATATGACGCCCGCTATAGTTGACACTGACCTATGCAACGGACGACTGAATAGAGCGGTTGTTTGCTGGAACCGATCTGGTTCTCTCTGCAAAGGTGGAACTGAAATTTTTATAAATTTTGGTGGAGTGTTAGAGTAACCTGATATAAAAAAATGTTTAAGGTTGTAGTTAATCAGAAGGTATTAGATTTCTCATTGAACCAAGGTACAATACCAATAAAAAAGTAAGTTCAAAAGGTGGTTAAAGGTGGTTGAATGCTTTGAATTTGAAGTAGTCTTGTACGAGAGGTTGATAGGAAAAATATGTTCATAGAGAAATTAGGAGAGCCTGCAGCGTAGCGCCTGTTGTTGAAATAAAGCTGCCAAAAAAGACTGAATCACTAACTGAAGGTACCATAAAACTTTATCGAGGGTTAACTTACGCACATGTCGCTGAGTTTGTGAAGCAGCTCTCTCTCCACCAGACCAAGAATACTTCTGACCGACGTTGTTTGAACACGAGTCGTGGCATAATTTCAAGGAAAGTGTCATTCCTCTCTACATAGTTTCTAAATATTTATTCTTCTTCAAAGTTTTCAACGACGCACTGCGACAAATCTACATTAAAATTACGATAACATCGAACGTAAACGTTTCCGTCAAAATGGATGCGGTTCAGACATCATTTAACTCAAGTCCTAACGCTGCAATCGACAAGCCCTACACTTTCGCTTCGCATTTACAAAGCTCAAAGGTTGGCAATTAAATTTTAAAAGCACGCGAGCCTCAATTTTCTTGGACTTTAATCATTCTTAACACGTTGACTCCGATTCTCCACACAGGTAAAATTACATGCCGACAAATATTTCTACTGTGAATTTAAAAATGAAGGATTTCGGTTTCACAAATTAGGTTACTCTATTAATTTTCTTTCTAAAAAATCAGAACTAGCTTATTCGATTGATGAACAAAAATTTGAAGAAAACTCGAAAATCTGTATTTATATATGATAGTGCTTTGGTAACATGAGGTTAGGTTAGCAATTAGATGATCGCGTGTACCACATATGACCCACTTCGGAGTCAACGTGTTAAAGTATTCAGAAGCACTGAAACCAAAAGCAGAACTAATTGCTCTGAGATTCGTACGACAAACTCTAGTTTTTATTGCAGCACGGCAAAAAATATAATTCAAGTGGCGGGAAAATTGAGTGGATAGTGGTCGGTTGAGTCATTCGAATTTATAAAGTTGTGTCTTTTAACTTCCTTCAAATGTGGAATAAAATTACTGTTCATTTTCTGACGCTGTTGTGAGACTACAAGCGTAACAGGCGTCTGTTATTACCAAGTCAGCAGCAGTGACAAACATTAAATACTCTCGAAAAGTAAGCCGACCAGTTAACGAACGTCAGAGTCTGCAGAGTAAAAGAAAAAACGCTCTAACGTCGCACGGCTCTGCCTCTTGACCTCCTCGGCCGTGAAGGAGGTCTTATTTAATAGTTTCGAGTCTCATGCACAACTTTTCATAGGAAATTTCGTCCAATATTAAAACAATGTCGAGCGCCCTAATTCACGATTAGCGAATGTTAGTGACAAGGCCACCAAAAATGTGGAAACGGTTTGACACCTTCCGGATTTGGTGACGATTTAGGGCACAAATTCGAGTATTACACAACCTACGTATGGTCTCACAAAGATTCTCGCAACTTAGAGTTTGTGTGAAGGACTCGCGAATTGTGCTGCTCTATATACACTTTTCTTGAAAGAAGAACAAAAAAATAGATCAGATTTGGTCGACATAACCAAGCAGGCCGCCAAGGGGCCTTGCTCTGAAAGGTCAAGACCTTCTACCCGCGACTGCAGCTTGGCGTACCCAGCGAGCGACTTTCTTCAGCCTGCAGCGAGCAGCACCACCGCCACTAAACCAATGCAAGGCGACGTGTGCTTCCTAGAGGCAGTTTCTGAAAATGCTAATTTTCTTCTGCCATAATTACGAGAAAATATTTCTGTTTCGCGCTTAAAATAAAGTACGAAACAAAAAGTTAATATTAATTTCAACGAACTTGGGCTCTTTACTTCCTTGTGCTGATGTCTTCCTGTCACCTTAGATCTACTCCACTAGGATCTACTCCACTAGCATTTACTCCACTAGCATTTACTCTACTAGCATTTACTCCACTAGCATTTACTCCACTAGCATTTACTCCACTAGCATTTACTCTACTAGCATTTACTCCACAAGGATTCATTCCACAAGGATTTACTCCACTAGGATTTCTGTACTAAGATTTATTGCGCCAGGATATACTGACTACAAGCACTAGGATTTACTGAGCAAGGATTTACTACTTCCTAGCCGAGTTGTGAATGTTCCATGGCCACACACTCGTCCGTGTCCACACCGCTGTAAACTTAAAAGATTCCTTTGAGACCATTCTCTATTCATATTATTCATTTTATGTGCCAACTAGGAATAACCTTCACATCCAATTAAAAACCATACGTTAGAGGAGACTTAGGTATTTTCCTATTAAATCACGCAAATAAATCTCAAGAATGCGCCGATCCTAATTCTATACGACCATTTTTCTCAATGGACTTCTAGCATATTACATCCTATGACAAAGAAAATCACATCCTACCACATCATTGGTTATATCTTTTAAACATTTAGTTCCCAATATCGGTCACAAATGAATCCCATATTGTACTGAAAGCAAACATGTTCTCGAGCCCTGTTTGATCTGATGCACAGAGCACGCATTCTGCCTTATACAGAGGAGACGTTTTTGTGCTTCGTCGACCGGGGCGTTGTGGGTGTGGGTGTGCCTGCATAAAAATGGGTTCAGCAGGCTTAGCTCATTCGTATTGAGTTATACAACGGGCTCGTGGAGAGGAAATTATTTCTTCATAAAAAGTCTCGCATTTCTAATACTTTCAGTTTTTCTTTCACATGCAGTGAAAACTTTAGGTTAAATTCTAGAAAGTTTATTTAAATATTTCTCAAACATCTTCTGTAGTGATTGCTCCGGTGAGTTTTTCCAAGTAATTTTTCCTTCATTTCCGTAAATTGTTTTACATTTGCACCCCTTTTTCAGCTAGTTGAGCTTTGGAAATAAACTTGACCGGCTTGAGATCTGGCGAGTACGGAGCCAGGCGAAGAGTTTCCGCTAAGTTCGTTCCGACGAGACGGCCGGGCAACGGGCAGACTTGCGCGTGTAGATGCCCTGTCCAGCCACAGCACACATGAACATTTTAGCCCTTGAAAGACTACTGTCAACCCTGGTCAACTCTAGAAATAATACAGTTTAGTCTTAAATTCTTATGGTTTCGTTGAAAACTTAGGGGGGATATACATACAAGTATGAAATATGATCGACCGTTTGCGATATTTCATTATTGAAAAAACAAGCCAGTTTTTATAGGGTTAAAACGAATTTTATAATTTTTCAGACCTTTTGTGTCCTGAAAAATTAGATTAGATTGGATAATTAGTTACTTCAAGCTCCTTATCTTCATGAAACGACGTTCAAAGACAGCTAAGAAGGGACCATTTAATATGGATTATAGAGAACGGAAAATCAATGTACAAGATGTGTTTCCACTAATGATCTCCTGACCGTAAAAATGGGAGCGTAAGAATGAAGAGGAAGAAAAGACTAAAAAGAGATAGCGAAGAAGGTGGGAAAATTAAAAGAAGCAAAGTAAGAGCAAAAAATAAAAGTCCCGAAGGCCTATCTACCGTTGTAAAAAATTTGCCCCTTACGCTACGACCAACGATCGCAGTAGTACACATTGATTGTGGCTCAATGATTGTGATGGAAGGATTGTGACAATGATTGTGATGGAAGGAATGTGACAATGATTGTGATGGAAGGATTGTGACAATGATTGGGATGGAAAGAATGTGACAATGATTGTGCCGGAAGGATTGTGACAATGATTGTGATAGAAAGATTGTGAAAATTGTGACAATGATTGTGGTGCAATGAAATACAATTTTAGCACCTTTTCTAGCTTTATACTGTCTATACGTTTGATTACAAGGCGGTGTGCCTACCTATCGGCATAGCCATACTAATCAACCCTTCTGTTAAATACCCAAGTACTTCGTCTAGTTTAGCACGCGAGTTTACTGTCCGTTGCAGTTCATTGCGTACTCTGACGCTCACTAACACACTGCTACAAATCTTTCCTTCGATTTGACATCGGTTTCATTTAATTTTTCTTTGTATATACTCCGTAAGTTTCCTTTCCCCAGCTTTAATACCCGTAAGTTTCCTTTTCCCAGCTTTAATACCCGTAAGTTTCCTATTCCCAGCTTTAATACCCGTAAGTTTCCTATTCCCAGCTTTAATACCCGTAAGTTTCCTATTCCCAGCTTTAATACCCATAAGTTAACTTCCAGTTGCCAATTATCTCACAACGCTCTGACGCCCCCAAACACATCGCTTGACTCAGACTCCACTGGCGTCGGACGCACTGACCACACATTTCCAATGCTCCCACTCCGCTTCAAAAACAGCATTCACTGAATAAAAATGTACATCTTGGTCATTACGGATGGAGTAAACTTGACATAAGGATTTATATCCATTAAGCCATTAAGCTTTAAATGAGGATTTAAATTCATTAAACCATTACACTTTCAATGAAGATTTAGATTTAATAAATCATTACACTTTGCGTGAGGATTTAAATCCATTCGCCTTGACACGGCAGACTATTTCATCGCCGGAACCTCTTAGTACTTTCTCGGTAGGGGTGCGTATATTTTTCAATAGCCATATTTAAATAAAGAATTCTTAAAAGGAGTTTTATTTTCCAGAATCTTTGAACTCTCGTACAATAATATTATCATTTTTTTGAAAATTTCGAAACTCAACTTAAATGGCGAGCACAATGACACCAGAGCAGCTACTCAAACTAAACTGAAATGCTGAGTGCGACTGGTGGTTTAAATTCTTCTTCTCGTGCGGCTTCTGTCACTCATCTTTCCATAATTACAACAAATTGCGTCGTTTTTGGGCGAAATGGCAAGCCTCGCTTCAAGAAATTATAATTACGTACAATTGGAGGCTCTCGCTCGTATTCCAAGAGCCAGAGACGCGTCTGTGCCGACGGACGTGATGGTCTGCGCGGGAGGTTTCCCATGACTCAATTCCTAATTTTTCCCTACGCTTCCAAGGAACCATTTTAATAATTGTGAATCTAATGACCTGAAACCATATGAAACCATAAGATGTTTAAAGAATTACCCGTTTATTAAATCGAAGCATGTGCTTCGGAGTGGCGTCTGTTCAACGTTTCCTAAATCAAACTCCCCCTTCCCAGTCGTCGGAACCTAGCTTTCGACTTCCAATTTGACACAATGCAAGTTGATTCATTCCTTATTTGTTACCATTGATAATGAGAAACTGCAAATCATTCATCCACGGACGATGCATGCTAACGATCAACATTGTCCACGACGTTCTTGCACCAATGGGAATCAATAACTGATTGACTCATCAAGGAAGAAAAATCATCGCTAACTGACGACTCATCGAGTTCGTGAGATCGCCGTCAACCGCGTTTGATGAAATCACCTAGGTAGAATTCTACCAACGTGATTACTATTACAAGACTCGAAGGCTTAAAATTTTGATGTTTTTCAATGTGCTTCAACAGTCCCTCAATTGACATTGGAACAGCAGTAGCGTTATTTACTAACAGTAGATAAGAAGATTAGAAAAGATAAGCAAACTGGAGTACTTTCTTTCACACATCGAAATTTTCTGTCAATCAAATAAACACCGCACATCGGAGTATAGTTTAACTATTGAAAACTGCTGTGATGATGACAGGGAGGATCCCAACGATACAAAACTTAGAAAGAAGTAACACAAACAGTTGACGACACTCAAGTGGATGGTCAGACCATACTTAGGATTCCAGAACTGCTGCTGGTCTGTTTCAGCGTGAGTGAGCTGAATAGAAGTTGCAAAAAGAAAGATGAAAAAACCTTCTCAACTGCAAGAGTAAGCTCACGACTGCCTCTCGAGACACTCATCATTCGGTAGTCGGGAGCTACTATTTCCAATGGGAGGCACTTATTCCCTGATGTACATTAGGGAATACGAACACCAACAGCAAACACTTGTTATCCTACACCAGCGAGCCTTGCTCAGGAGATACGCTCAAGGACAATTGCCGGTAGCGTATCTAGTCGACGGTTTTGGCTTCTACCTTGAAGTCGAGGCCGTATAGAAGAAAAGTCACTCTCAAAATTATCTGAAATTTACGTACAATTTTTTGCGAAAAGATAAAACTTTTTACTATGTCTATTTTAAGACCAACCGCAAATTAGTTATTTAACAGAGAAAGTTATTAACTGCACGCAGAGGGATGTCTGAACCACAGACCGTCAATTAACCCTTTAATGACCAAATTATTTTGGAAGTAACGCTGCATTTAGCCTCGTGCGAGGAACTTTGGTAGCCTAAAGTATATCTGCAATAAGATTGTTCTAACATTGGACAAATACATCTGAACGTACCACCAATGCGTCTAAACGTACCACAAGTGCGTCTAAGCGTACCACAAATGCATCAAAACGCAGTACAAATGCATCTAAATGTACTATAAATGCATTTAAACGTACCATAAATGCATTTAAACGTACCATAAATGTGTCTAAAAGTATGACAAAAAGTATGATATCACAAAATTATCTAAAAGTATCACGAAATTAGCATTTAAAAGTATCACGAAATCAGCATCTAAAAACAAGACAAAAACATCTAACTAATAATAACATCACCAAAGTATGTAAAAATATGACGGAAATATCCAATTAAAAGTATCACAGAAGCATCTAAAAGTGTCACAAAAGCATCTAAAAGTGTCACAAAAGCATCTAATAGTGTCACAAAAGCATAAGAGTGTCACAAAAGCATCTAAAAGTGTCACAAAAGCATCTAAAAGGATCACAAAAGCATCTAAAAGTGTCACAAAAGTATGTTAACGTTTCAGAAACGCATCTAGAAGTATCCCCAGCACGAGCGATCACGAAACAAAGACAGCCCGCAGAGATGCGAGTACAAAGCAGCAAGTCGAAGAGAGCTCGGAAGCGCCCATCAGTCACGGCTGCTACCTGAGAGCCCGTCTCTCCAGGGCCCTAATAAGCTAGCCTTTGCAACGCGATCTGGCTGCGCTGGCGCCCGCTGCTGCGTTGGTCATCCATTAGCAGAAAATTCAATGGCGGGCCATCTTGTGAAGACTTCTCAGAAACATAAGTCCGCCGAGCACTGTCCGAGATGCTTGTTTATTTACCCATTAACGGAGGGATTATGTACCTACAGGTGGACCACAGGAGGTGAGTTTCATGTTAAAACAAATGGGGGAATTGTTTCTACGCAGCGTCATTTTAGTTGAGATAAAAATTACTCTGCTGAAGTGAGCGTAGAGGCATAAACAAGAGAGCCTAAAATACAGCAGACATCGGAGCGTCTCCCGCTCTTTCTACAGCACACACCAATTGACTGCCTACGAGGGTTGCTGTGGCGTCAGAAGCGGTTGCACGAGAGATCATGCAGCCCGGTAGGTCAGGAGCATGACTCGTTTTAAGATTTCTTAGCTGGACTAATGAAGACAGACGTGTTACCTCGAGGGTTAAGTTACAGAACCATTGTTGCGAAATTGTGGAAGATAATACACGGCGTTCATAAAGTCCCCTTATAGTTTCAAACAAACTAAAAGCAACTGATAAGACACAGTAATCTGACTTGTTCCATACAATTAAAAAAGGGATTAAAAACTTCGCCAACCACTGCGTGTGAAGGAACAAGTCAAATCAACATATTTTATCAATTGCGTTTCTAACTAATTTTCAAAACTGTAAAGAGGCTATGAACACCCCCTCCCCCAATGTAAAAAATGTAAAAAATGTTTCTGGTCCCTCAAGATTCGATCCTCAGAGATAATTTACAACTGCTCCTAAAAAAAACACTACGGCGGCAAATTTTAAAAATTCACAGCGATCAAAACATTCCTTCAACTCTGCAGAAAAAAAGCACAATTCCTTTAGATTTTAAATCGTCAGTCTTAAGCACACGTTGCGGTCTGCCGATGCATTCAGCTACGACAGGAAGGCAATTTACGTGCTAGAGAACCACCTGTTCGGACGTCCCTCGTCACCTGGAGTTTGTAGCAGCGGCGCACTCCAAGCAGCCACTTTCAAATTACGTTCCCTGAACACGTGGGTGCCACAGGGTCGTGAAAGTGCTGGTCAATGCAGTGAGCATGAAATCTTGATTAATGTCAACAAATAAGGCCGGGCGATACACCGGCGGGCGCATGTACGGGCGCAATATCTCTGATTGCATGAGCTCTGAACGAGTTCGAGTTCAGTTTCATGCAATGACTGAGTCCGCCAAAATTTAATTTACATGCAGTGAGAAGCCATTGAGTAGGCCAAGATGCTTATTAATATGCCATTAGTAATCATTGAGTTCACCAACGAGGACATTCGTGAGCCCTTCAAAAATCAGTGACGATGTAAACCTGGCGGATAGAAAAATCCTGGATCACATACCGATCCCGAAAAACGCGTACGAAATTGCCTAGTAAAGAGACACTCGTACCTTAAGAACACAATCTACCACACATCTGGAGCTTTCAATGCAATGGCTTATGCATACGCTCACGATTGTTACGATCTGATTAGTACGGAGACCGCATCAAGCCCAAGTGGCCGGGTGTATTTACAGGTACGCCGAACTTTGCTTCGTTACAAATAGTAACGAGATTAATTGTCGAATAATTCCCCAGTTGAAGCCTTAAAAAATGGATTGTTCTCAGTCTTCCGTTTTTCCAGCAAACACCACTGTGAGAAACATACGTATAATGTATGACGCTGTCGGTGTAACAGAAGCACGCTCGAAGACAGTAACACTGACGCACGCCCATATACACTTCGTTCCCAATACCGATGGACATTCTCATGAACTTATACAGGGTAAAAAATAATGGTTATTCAATATCTTATACGATAAATAACAAGGTATCGTACACCGCTAAAAAGAACGGTGATAATCTTGTTCGTCCCTATTTTGGCGAGGGAAAAACAAATGGAGTCCTCATTAAACCGACCGCTACACAAAGACCCGCGCTCTCGAAGCCAGCAGATCATGACCTAAACGGCCACGGTCGTGCTGCACTTATCAGAGGAATGTCCACTTTAAACATCGCCAACAAAACAAGCGTCTGACGTCTACAGAGTGGAATGATTTTGTAAAATTAGTTTCAAATGGGTGAAATGGAATATCTACTACAGAACGGCCAAGGCTGGTGAAGGAACTTGGATCAAAAAGTCTTGAAAAAACTGTGAAATCGAGAAATCGTGCAGCGCCACCCAAGCTACGCTCTATTAGGGACATGAGCATCACCGAATAAGCCTTAATTGTTCTTTTTCATAGAATTTGTGCGGAGGTAAACTAAATTATACAAAATAAATCGATTGAAATGTTGAGAGTGTTTATGACATTCATTGGATATTCTCATCAGCTGCATTTCTGGCCAAGAGCTCTGAAAATGAATTATTCATCCTAAGTTTCCTTTTTTGCTTCATACTACACTCTACAATGGACGTACAAAAATTTACACTTATTGCATCTAAAAATGGTTGCCATAACACGAGGTCCACGAATAAAAATGACCAATTCTTGACCAAAAGTAAAGTAAAACTGAGGTCTTAAGCTGGAAAACAACACAGAAGTAATATGCGTTTTTTCTTACTCATTTTTAAACAGTTAAATGCAAGATACACGAGAAAAATTCCAGGGTTCGCAACGCCCCTCACATAGTAGAGGCAGAGAAATGTTTACAGGAAGGCATGATTTAAATCCGGTGCAGTGAGGTAGCCTAGTGAATGACGGCACTCGTGGACAACCCAGCACGCCGTGACGTACGACATTATATGGAGGCGTAATTTCGATAGAGAGGGAGATCGAAGAGAGCATTTTCCGGGGACAATAATTTTCAAGATGCGAGAACCTTTGAGTTGAGTTATCCTAAACTCGGGAAACATTTTGTCCAAATTATAAATGAATGAACATACAATCCTGAATCAATTTATTACATATTCTATCCGCAAGTGTCACGACGCATCAGCCTCTCGAATTGCGAAGGGGTTTGAAAGACGTAAACGAAGAGAAATAAATATTTTGGAAATTATACAATAAATTCAATGTTGAATGTAGAAAAATTAATTAACTAATACCTGCGTTTAAAATACAGCATTTTAAACGCACAAAACGACACTACTTGTCTACAGGAACCGACATAAGAAAAAAAATGTTTTTTTCATACGCAAAACTTACAGTTGACAATTTGGATCGACATCATTCGCCGTATTAATTAATTCCTGTCGAACGCAAATTCAACGCAGCGGACCGTTAAAAAACACGTTGGTGAGATATCGTTAACCTTGCACCGAAGATAACACCGGTGCTTGTCGTGCGCACGTTGCCGTGTTGGTACCGTGCGTGCGCGTGCTGTACACTACACTCCAAAATATAAAATTTACAGAGACACATAATTTACATCCTCAGGCTCCGGAATCGATTGCTACATATGTGTGCTAGGACAAAGCGAAAAGTTGGGAGAGTGAAGAGCAATAAACTCTAATGTCACAATATAAATAATAACTCCTCTAATAATAATATTAACAAGAAACAGGGCACTGTACAAATTGACAATTAGAAAGTACAAATGACGCGCTAACTGCAACAAAATCGTGCTAAACTGAAAACGTAAAACTTGAACTAAACATCAAAAATTTTTACTCTTATTTTAGTATTTTGAGAAGTTATTAAACATAGCGTTGCTGGTAAATCAGCACTGATCTTCAGCATAGGCAGCGGCTAAAATTTAAAACCAATTTTACTTAATTCGAGCTCATTTTAAAACGAAGTAAGTCACAAGTTCTTCATTAACACGCAAAGCTGCAGATGCGTAAGCGCTCGAGAATTACCCTCAAACGTGGCACATTATGAAGCTCAAACGTGGCACATTATCAGGCTCAAACGTGGCACATTATCNTGCAGAGCGCGGCCTAAAAAGTCGAGAGGTTTCCTAAGCATGAGGGGATGCAGCGAAGCTGACAGCGGAGAGCCTCCCCAAACCGGTTCATGAAGGCTCCATGCATACAATTTGACCGAAGTTTGTTAATGAGAGATAAGCTCGGCCACCTAATGCATCCAGTGCACACCGTGACCCAGGGACCTATGAAGCAACAAATGCTCTTTTTTTCTTGGTCAGCAGTGACGGTGCAACTGCAGTCGCTAGGTCTTACAATTTATACTTGATTTGTACCATGGATGTCTTAGACGTACCTGTCCCTAGGCCACACTGGTGTGCCACATGTTCAGGTATATCGTGTTTACTCTTCCTTTCCCAACGTTGGCGCTCCGTCCGAGGTATCGAACTCGGGACCTCCTGCTTAGGAGGCAAGCCTCTCCACTTGCGCTATGGCTTACGACGTTTACGACGTACGGTCTAGTGGCTGCAAAATTAAAGCGGCCTATTCTAGGAACGTTTATACTTTGTATTTTGATGATGTTTCTGGTTTTCAATTTTGTTCCAATAACTTGTCTAACAATTCTACGAAACGGACTGTTTGTCAGGTTTACAGCGGAGTGAAACATTTATAATTGTTTCACTCATTAGATTATAGTTTTTAACGGCACAGAATTATGAAACTCAAACATAGCTCCAAAAACCAACATAACGATGAAAAATACCACTGCCAAGCATACAAAATTTGCACGCAAATATAAAACCAGGAGGTGAAAAACTTTTCCAAATTAGCAAGAAATTAACTCAACATTTAATTATTACTCTTCTGTTGAGTATTGCTGTTCTTAAACATAAATAATCACTTTTTCATGAATAAAAAAAAGTCCGAAACGGCCTAGTTAAAGAGATATTGATAAGGCGATTCAAGGGAAAAAAATTATTTAGGGAAATTTTTTCGACACCGGCTTATGACATGTTTGCGTTAATAACGTTTGTATGAATAGTCTCTAGAGTTATTAGGTAATAGAAATTTATAAAATACCCTGGCTAAATTTATTACGGGATTAAATTAAAAAAAATTGTTCAAAATGCCTGCATTGTGTGACAAGTACCTAAGTTGAGTGGCTTGGTTGCCGGTGTGATGTGACGGTTGTACCGCGCTTGTCTGAGAGTTCGAGTCCCCACC
>VOMN01052093.1:0-147444 GCA_014899125.1 Orchestia grillus | reverse complement strand
CGAATTCTAAGAAATTATCCTTCAACATTTCGAGCCTATGATCTTTCGTCGTTTTGATGAGGCCCTCGACAAGGTTTCAATAAATATTAGGAAGTGCATGGAAAACGACTCTCAGATATTAAATAATGCTTTTCAACAGTCTAATGAAGTACTTCCAAAGTTTCAGGACAAAGTGTCGAGCTGAGGAAAAATTACCCGCAGGATAGTCCTCCCATACCATCACTTTGAATCATGTGTCAATAATATAAGAACTATTAATTGAACGTCTATAGAAAGTAAAATAATTGGGGTACTTAATTACTTTAAAATATGTTCAGATTCCCGCGGTCAAACTGCGACTGATAATTATGTGCTGTCAAACAGAGGGCCCTTCACTGGAAATATATATTATTTCATACGTTTTCCTTACCGTACGACAGTGTAAGCTTGAGCCTGTATCTGCTTCATGACTGGCGGACACACTTATCAGCATGCAACCAATAATGGGCTCCAAAATTGCGAGGGAAATTCAACACAGTAGGAGAAGATCGCCCTCCGCTCTGTGCTCCTCATCCACCTAACTTTTCATAATGAACTTCAAAACAAAAAGGCGGAAGAATCTCATCAAGGAGTAAATTGCATGACACGCCCATCAAGAGTCTTCCCCTAACGAGACACCCGTCAAAAAATTATTCCCTAAGTGCATAAAATTTGCGCTAACTGCATAAAGCGCTTGCGAAGCGAAGGTACCCAAAAAGCCGGAGTGACTTCGGTCGATAATTAGATTGTGCTCATCCGAACCAGGCTAACGAGGGATGAAGCTCCAAAATGAGGAAGCGTCGAGAGCTCAGGAACACCTGTACAACCTGAGAGGAAAGCTCTCTCGTGACTGGAAAGCAGATTTTCACGGCGAAATAAATCTGAGAATAATCATCTTCAAATTATGCAGAGTAAGTTCCGTATGGTAACTATGTTTTTCGGCATTTCTTCGCAAAAAGGAAGGGCATTCTAGCGAGGTGAGGACGAGCGAGCAAGCACTGTTTAAGAAAAGTTTAAATGTTAGGGTTCACTTTTTATCATTTTCAAGCTCTTACGAGGCTAAAATATGTAGAAACTATTGTATCGACGCTCTAGTTTAGTGCGTCGAAACAAAAATGAATAGAAAGACTCAACATTGGCGTATGCGGGTACTCTTTTTTAGTAATTAAAAATGACATCATGAAAGGTTCTGATAACCTCTTAACTTTTCCATTGAAAAAAATAATTGTTGATTACTTTTAGAAAGCACAATTTAAGACTCCGATGCTCCATCCAACATTGTTTTGACCTAAATTGCTTTAGTTGGCCCGACATCTCACTTGAAGATCGTCGAGTTTCATATGCTCATAAATACTACTTTCTTATCTATAGTTTGGGGAAAACCTGAATATGGAAAACGGAATCTATAAAAAATGTTATCAGGTTTGAGAAGAGGTGATATTCGTAAACATAAAGCTAACCTGTAGGGTTTTTCCTCTCATTCTACCGTCTTTCTTTGATCGCTCTTGAAAGCCTCATTCTCTCACGTGACTACTTTACCGACGACACTGAAACATTGGAAGATAAGAATACTAGAGGTGAGTGGGAAATACTTTTATGTGAATGTCCATTAATATAGGGGATTCTTATTCCATGTTGGTACGTGCAACGAACACACAGTGAATACTTTAACGGTTAACACCAAATAGACTATGAATAGGTCTATAACTTCTTCTGTATCATTATTCCTTTTAACTTCAGCTTCGTTCACTGGCAGAGGTGTAGCTCATTCGCTTTTAAATATTTTGGTCCTACAGAAATTATTCTTCAAGAAACTGATGCGAGAAATATCCATTTCTCCGAACATTCAGATATTTCCTTCTTCGAATGCTCATGACAGGCCATAAAGGAAAACTTACCGTATTGCGTGCTTGACCATATAAAGAAGTAACTCGTTTAAAGGAGTTTGAGCCGTAAATTATACTGCGGTAAAATATTTGTACAGGATTTCTAATCAGGCCAGACTGCTTCACGTGTAAATGAGTAAAGATCTTTTATTTAATGGAACTCTCAGATCCTCGTCCTCGTTAATGTCTCAATCATTTTTGACCAGATAAAAAAGTAAAAACAAAACTCAGAAGTTACTCTAAGAGAAGACGCTACCAACTCGGAAGAGAAAACGGCTAAATTAGGGGTAATTTTTCCTGCATGGTAAGAAATAAAATCGTCTAATGCGGGAATATAAAACGAAGAAATTTCATGGAAATACATAAAAAAATGTGTTTTTGTGACGACGCCCTTGTAGCTGAGTTGTGGTTCCCCTCATGGACCAGTGCCAGGATGGGGTAATTTGATTTTTCAAGTGGTAGATCGAGAACGAGTTGACGCCGGGAAATTGGCCAGTGTAAGCAAGCACTACGAGAGCTATAGATATAAGTGTAAGTGAGAGAGCTGGAAATGTGAGTATAAAGGTGAGAAATGGTACGTTCGTAGGTGTATATATATCCAGCAAACAAAGGTAAAATACATGATTACTTTGCAAGCGTAGTTTTGTACGCACCATATTTATTGATAGATTATCGCATATCACCATTATGACACTCTTCAAAGGCTACCATAATTGAATTCATTGATGGTTTGATGAAGAGAGAAATAAATGAACAAGTCCTAAACGTGCATTAAACTCCTCCGAGATTACAACAATGCTGCTTTCTTCAATTGTTTTTTCGATTTTTCAGGATGAGAAGGTGGGCATTTTCCATCATCTTTTTTAAATTATATGTTTGTTTATATTTGTATGCTGTTGCATCAAATTGAAATTGTCTTGTACATCTACTTATTCATTTATCATTATCATTACCATTTGTTCGAATTCTTGCGTATCCCTGCGATGCAACATTGTAATTTCATCCATTTGAATCCGGAGAAGTCTCAAGTTCTTAAAGTACATTTTATTTCTCACAATTTCTCAAGTTCAATTGTTGCAGAGACAAATTCAACGCTTGCGTACATAAAATAGAGAAGCCGAGATAGAAAAAATTGTCGGTATTTAGAGGGAAATTTGAAACACAATTTCTCTCCTGCGGTTCATTGTGAATCGTTCTAGCAAAGTTCTTACACCAGCAAAGCTAGGCTGATCAACAAGGACATGATGGCAGAGCTCGTTGAGGAGGGTTGAGCGCGTAACAGGGGAATTTAAGTCAAAACAGGAGAATTGGAAACGGATCAACGGATCAAGTCTTTTCATTTTTTCATTCCATTAACTAACAGTTACGTCCAGCTTTGCTTTTGATGCTAGTTGTGAATTATATGCACTCATTTGGAGCTCTTAAGAAACTTTAAGCCCCGTGAAGGATTTACTCAAGTCATCAACGTCTTAAAATCGTCAAACAGCTTTGTTAATAAATGTGATAAATATGCTCAAACAACTCAACAACAATGCTAGCGGCAGAAAATAAGATGAGCTAAATGAAGTTCTTAAAACATTACTTACGAGTATTCAAAAACTCTGAACTCGGGAAAATTCTTACTTAAAACAGATGTCGTGAGTCAGACGACCACCCAGCAACATGAGCGTTGTGAGCTCTACGCTCGTTTTTAACGCCTGAGGCGCAGTTGAGGTCAGTCTCATCGCTTTCAAAAAAGTTTTGTAAAGAAGAGCCTTACCACCGCTTTTTCTATAAAATTTTTGGCGCGTACAAGTTCACAATATACGCAAAAGCTAAATTTTATTTAACAGATTTTGAAGTTAACAACACTTTAATTTTTTTTAATTTTGCTCATTTGATCATTTAGCAATTTTTTAGATTATTTCTATTCACTGTGCAGTAATAGAGGAATTTCATCAGTGAAAAAATAATCAGTAGAAAGGTCTATCACTCAAGATTCGTTTTCTTGGATTTGTTTATTCAGTCAGTGTTCAATTTATTTTACGAAACTTTATTCCATTTCTTATTTGAAATATAGAAATCAAAGCAACAATCTTTTCTTGTCATTTCAATTTTGCAATTAGTATTCAGGCGGCCGTCTCCCCACGTGATGATCAAAACCATACGTTAGGCAACGCGAAACTTCACATTTTTTAGCGAATAGAAAAAGAGGAATCTGACATCTGTTAACAACACTGCTTCGTATACTTCAGTCAAAAGGCATCCAACTTTCTTTACAGTTATTATTTGCATAAAAGCATTCCAACGATTTCCAGCGAAATAAAGGTGATATCAGCTAACAGCTTCGCAATTAGATCCTGTTATTTGCATGACTTTCCACGTTTTCTTTTATTAGAATTTACAGCAAAAGTGATGATAGTAAAAGAGTTTTTCGTTCGTCCCCATAGCACAACGCCGTCTGTCACTCAGAAGTTAGAGAAAAATTCGCGCATTTTTCTTTCACAGTGAATGGGAAAATTATATTTCTTTTATATATATGCTCATCAAGCAGCTCTAAATTTTATACATCTAAATGAATAGATCAAAACTTGCGTAGTAGATTAATTGAGTAGATTAGAAAAGCACTACGCGCTTTTTAACCTCAAATTTTCATGCCCTGTCACTCATTTAAAAATTAATTACCACGGAGTGTAAAGTAACAGTTAGAACTTACAGAAGACTCAATGGGTTGTGCGTTTCTGTGCTATATCGTTTGGTCTTGTCCAGCACAGACCGCTGAGTGCCACAAATAAAACACTGCTCAGAGTCTACAGCATCCCATAATATTTGTTTGGTATCTTAGGATACGTAAAGGAAATAAATTTACATTTGAACCCATAACGGTAGAGATTCGTTTCAACTTATTTGCATTCCTTCGAAATTCATCCGAACTTAGCTAGAATTCCTTTATCACTCCTCTTTATAAAACGAAAAAATTATCTTACAGCGAATTTGATGAGAAATCGCTCGACAGTTTTCTTCACAAGGCTGTGTGAAGACGAGCACCGAAGTTTATACTTATAAGTTTAAAAAAGTGTTACCTTACATCAATGTAAAATTAACTTTTTCATTTGGGTTCCACACGATACCACATAATACCGCATGCTATTAAATGATACCACATAATACCGCATGCTATTACATGATACCACCTGATATCACTCAAGACCTCTGCTGAAGTGTCGTTAACATGGAAGGAAGTCCACTCCGCTTCTAGCCACTCAGTAATTTATTTGCAACCATAATCAGCGCCAAACAAGTATACCTGAAGCATGATTACCGCACTAAACTCAAGTTATAAATTAAACTTGTGTATGCTCGAGAATATTTTTACAGCATGAACGAATCATTAATTTATAAATGTGAAAAGACTGAGTAAGTATGGATGACATGACACTCTGACTGAGATATTTCTTCCCCCCTAATGAAGCAACGGAAACACTGAACCGCTTTGGTGCGTAGAGTTTATCAATTTGAGGCGTTTGAGGACAACCGCAGCGTTAGAGGACAACCGCAGCGTTAGAGGAGAGCCACAGCGTTAGAGGACAACCACAGCGTTAGAGGACAACCGCAGCGTTAGAGGACAACCGCAGCGTTAGAGGACAACCGTAACGTTTGAAGGCAAGCACAGGATTTGAAGACGCTTCCTTGAAGGGATCAGCTCTGAGCTGCACCGCTCTGCTGACTCAATCGCGTCCTAAGACGCGGAGAGCCGCCCTGTACCTGATCGCTAAGATCTAAGAGGGCCACCGAAGCGCACTCGCAAGCGTGTTTGTTAGATGGAAAATCCTCTTTAGAGCTTGCTATCGATACTTCGTTGAGTAGCTGTGCCTTCCACTGAGACCAGCAATTTTCGATATCCTCGTAAGAACAAGCGCAAACTCATCAAAGTTGCCGAACACCGGAGCGCCGTGTCGGGCGGGACTATCCTCGATGTCTCTCAGATTAAGCGATATGAGAAACTGCAGCTCACACAGCACTCAAAAGAATGCTGACCACGAGGAAAGATTGAATGATTAGATTCACTTTCTTAATTGAATGGAAAGGATATTTTAATAACGGGGTGTTTTAAGCTTGGAATGAATTCAGATGAACAAAGATCATTAAAAAGAAAGCGTGATGCCCAACAGCGTCTTACGTATTAACTAAATTCATTCTGAGTACTTCATTGAACAAGTGACGCGATACGTATGAAGTTTGTTCTCGCTTTTCAAATTCGAATGTTCGGGTTTTTAATTTTTTTACGACTTGTCTATACTGATGGCTCCATTAACATTCAGTAATCCCACAAATTCCATTCTTAAGATTTAAAGGGCCGACTTTGAACAAGTTAGTGAAATGGTATGTATATTTGTTTTAAAATTCCTTCGTGTAACGTATGGCGTGAGAAATTTTTTCACATAGGAAGGATCCTTCTTTTCAACACCACATGAGTAATAAAATAACGAAAGATCAAAGAATTTTACATTTCCGTTTATACACCAATTTTCATTAAAGCTACAGCTGTTTCAAAACACAAAAACATACATTCATTCGAGCAAATGAACATCAACACCCAATTAGTTACTCAGCTGCACAACTCTATTAGTACCCCTTCCCTTACTTTGTAATTCCTTCTCCTTGCCCTACGTCTCGACGAGCTTACGAGAACATTTGGCGTCGTCTGCGTACAGCTCTGACTTGGCTAGCTACGGAACAGACTGTTTTTTGTGCGACCTTCCTTCTGCTTGAGGGTGACGCCACCACCGCTGCAGCCTTTAAGGCTAGACTCTTCCCTTCATTTCCGTAATGAAAGCGTCCCCTGGTCTAATGCACCCCTGTTGCACCGTCTGCAGGAAAAACAACCTTCACCGCGAAAGTGTTTCAGTCGAATTGCAGCATAGGTTGAAAAATCTCTGAGAATTGCGCCCCGCGGCTCTGAGGTTAGCGAAACCTGCGCAACTTTTTCACTCACACTGAATTTGAGACGCAGCAAGATGGAGTGGTAGTGTTCCTTGTTTTTACACTTCAAATCAGGTGAAATGTATAGAGTAGGGCGATAATTAGAACGACTGTTGAAAAATTTCCATTGAAATAGTACTCACTCCCTATCTTTCAGCAACGTTTCAGCGCAGTTCTCTCGCCTCTCTACTAGCTCGCTCGGTCGCTGGAATATCATTTGAGTAAGCTCAAAGAAACACTGTTTAGATTTGCACTGTTTGCTCACACTGTTTAGATTTGCACAGGCTCTGATCGAAATCTATATCTGAAAATACCTGAGGGTGAATCAGTGACTCGGTTTATCGCTCCTAAATTATGCGCACAACTTGCTCCAACATTACTCGTGCTGCGATTCACAGTGCACCATTCTCACAAAGGTATAGACTCTTTTTCCGCGGAATGCGTTCACTTTTAGGAGAGGTTTTAAATCCCAACAACCACAATTTCATGCTCGAGAGGCAGACGTTGTAACAACCCGCGTTCAAACGACGTTGCTATCGAGTTGGCAAAGACAGCAGACAAATTCCGCTTCGCCGTAAGCCTCGAAAGGGAATCGAAATTTCCTCTTCCTAAGAGGGAACTTTTATCAGTCGGCCGTGGGAATATTTACTTCGCTCTCTGCAATTATTTATATTCCAAAATCAATGACAAGTCACACATGATGCCGGGCTTGGCTAGGCCTAATGAGCAATGGGGGTGAATAAATTTTGTGAATGCGAGTCTAAGGTTCAATCCATATGATAATATAATTTTCATGAAAAGTATATGTATGTACTGGCCTTTACCATTGAAAATGTTTGAAGAGATATAAAATTACAACACCTTCAGTTAGCAAGGTTCGGTCCTGACTTTAGTCCAGCTTTTATGTTCATGGTCGCTGCTGGATCAATGGTTTCTCCAACAAATGCACAGTATTAAAAATCTTTGCACTCGATACGTGTAGCTACAGCCAAAGTATCGGGTAGGAGTCGTCAGCTTGTCTTGAAAATTAAGAGGAAAAGTTGAACGTGTCTAGGTGCATGAAGGAACAAGTGTAGCGAGTGCAAAATATTGTGTTAAGTTAACGTGGGGAGTTTTAGTGAGAGATTCTCATAAGGACTTCAGAGAGAGGCACTATTCAGTGTAATCGTGCGGTCCATTCTAACAAAAGCAATCAAAAAGTGTTTTGCAAAGCCATTTCTTCCTCAGATTCAATTATTATGAAATATTTTGTTCATCTTCCGAAATAGAACCCCTTGAATTCATCATCTTAGGTACTAACAATTGCTTTTAATGAATGGGTAGTCTGCATCAGTTCAAATTGTTAATTTTTTATAGATGACTTTCCTTCAATGTTGCCGATTTTAAGGGAACGCTCGAAAGCCTTAATTTTTCCTTATCTTTTCCTGCGAACGACGAGGTTCTTCTAGAGCTCCCCTTTTATAGAGGGTCAGCTTTCCTAATCTCTTGTAAGAAAATAGCATGTAAAATTTATAGTATTTAAAAAAAATTATGAATTTAGACGCTGTATTGAATGAATTTCAAACGATGGTATAAATTAAAATTGATGGAAGGTATTGAGAAATGCGTAATCTTCTGATTTTATAGTATTGAAAGCCTAAACAGGAATTGCAGCTTCATGATCTGATCCATTCTTTTGGGCACAGGTATCTTTAAAAACTCCTAAATTCATCATGTAGAGAAATTCTTCAAATTCCAGTTTTTATGTAATTTTAATTTCCCGCTTATAAAATTAACTGCTACATTGTTTCATTTATTGCCGAGGGACATTATTTTTATAATATAGAGCGCATTAATAAACACTAAGCGCTTTCGTATCCATGAGTTTTAAATGCAGATATAATGAACTTTTACAATTGAGAATTTATCAAATGGCCCTTTGAAGGTATGAATGTATCTAAACGCCATGTAATTTCTCGTACTATGTGAGTGGTAACAAAACCACCGACCTTAAGAACAAGAAAAAACGTACGTGTTTCTTGTTTTTAAGGGAAAGTCATTGTACTTCTTGTACAATAACTTTGTACTTCTTGTTAGAAGTGTAACGAAAAGAACGTGTCGTGCCTTCAGCAGCACCTCGACGGCTGAGACCCTCGTGATGAGGTACACGGCCTTTTAAGGTGAGGGGCCAAACCTGAGAGGCCGCAAAAAGCCTATTCCGACGAGCTGAAGACGTCGGGAAGTTAACCGGTGGGAAACTCTTCTTGCTGGGTAAGTCAGCTTTGCTCAGGCCATAGGGTGGCTTCTGCTCCTCAACCCAGCTTCACGAGAGTCTATTTCCTAACGAACCATTTGGAAAGCGCCGCCGAGCCTCTGATCCACTCACTTTGATGGCATTTTTCTGGGCCTCAAATGCATTAGATTCAATGATTGGTTTTCTCACTCAGGTTCTTCGAGCGGAAGGAAGCTGAGAGGCCGTACGTGAAGACTCTACAGGTGCACCTGAAGCAACGGTAGCTGAAATTAGCAGTTTTATTACGTTGAAGGCTGTTCCCTTCAATATGACTCGTTTTTGTACAAAAAAGGATGGAGACTCAGTATGTGGCATATTCGTACTTGGAAGTTGTGAGCTTTTTGAGTCATAAAAATTTGCTGTCAAATGTGATTTATGATCGGTGTCTCATACCTGAAGAAAACAAAACAAATGCTCAACGGGTGTCACATTTGTACACTTGGAGCTAAATTTTACAAATACTTTTCCACTTCACTTTAAGTTTGGTTCTGCATTTAGTTTTAGAATAAGTATTATGTACTATGAAAAAGTATAATGCGTAGGTATTACGCACTTCAAGCTGTTGAACCTAAGTGACCAATTTGTACTAAGTGACCCGAAAAAGTGCAAAACTTAAATATTATATACGAAATAACTCATCTTCTCACACATGGATTTTTCTAAAATTTTCAAGAACATGCTGAAATTTGTCAAGAAACTTCAGCATGCTCTTGGGAAATATTATTTTTCGTCTCAGCCCTACATTGAAGGCCCTAATAAGGAAGATCGAAAAAAATAACCGAAAAATTGTGAACAAAGTCTTGTTCCTGGTCTTCAACAACACATGTCTAAGAGAGAACTTGAATCCTACTTATACTATTATTTAATAATGAACAAAACCTATTAATTTTCAGGTGATGTACGAATACATCACAACATTCAAGGAAATTGCTGCACAATTTCACGGCTTACCATGATTTAATAATGAACAAGAACTCTGAATTCTCAGATGATATACGAATACATTACTAATATTTGAGCTATCCCTGGACAAAGATACTGTCCTTCCGTTTCATCTAAACTTTGTACCTCTAACATTGTTCGTAGAACTAAGAAAACTAAGCAGAAACTGTTTTTAATACAAACATATAACATTTCTTCAACATGTCTTCATCCCAAAAAACGCATGAACTCCATGAAATTCAGAAAAAACATTAGTCTCTAGACCATGGGAATTCCAAGATTCTCAGGTGGCAGCCTTCTAACTCAGAACACAGAGCTGCAACGCTTCACATCAACAAAACACGGCACAGGATTGTACAGGTGTGTCCAGGACAATTAATCTATTCAAGGAGGAACACTAAGCCGTCTGTAATGCTGGAATGGGCTGCATGACCCAAGACAATGTGACTTTGAGTCGACCGAATGTTAATGATGACTTTTGAGCTTATTCTTTCCATATTCTAGGCTCGTGTTTTTCACGATGTATATTTAAAAATGAGAACCAAAATGCAGATATACATATTCTTCATTCAACTAATTCTTCACAAAAAGGTGATATTATTAGTACATAACACTTATCCCGTCACCTTCGTCGTGCACTTCTTCTATTTTCCCTTAACTATCATTCAGAATACAACTTTGCCTCACTATATGCTCTGACGAATAAGGTAGAATACCATAGGTAAAGAATGCCTACTGTACCTAATAATTACAGGAGCTCCACATTTCTAGACACAGCTTCCCGCTAAACTATTTTCCAATAAAGAAGGCAACAAACGATACTAGCTCCACTCACGATGCATACGTAAAAGGGGATGTCATCTACAGGACGTAATTTTCGAACATTTATAATTTGGATTACTGTCTCTGAAGAGGCACGTTGTAGTGGTTTAATTGCTGTCAAAAACCAAAATAAATTTTGTTTAATTTTTTCTACTTTTATTGTTTTTTTTTCACAGGTTCCCATTTTGAGTGTCACCTCGCGCTAAAGTTACAAGGGCTCCAGAACCCAAGCAGTAGCGTGCATGCATCCAATTCAGAAGGTCTCGGGGAGTGAAAGGTTAATCCCGAGACTTCCTGGGGTCTCGAGGATTAATCGAGACCTTGGGCTCCAGACCCTGGGGGAGTGGAAGGTTGAATCCAGTTTTCCAAAAAGGCTTCCGCCAGTAGGACCCACCCTGGGATGCCCAAGCTCATTTACAGGGAAGCCAAGGAATGCCTACGATGGTATATAACTTTCCTATCTTTCCTCCCTGAAAAGTACTTTGCAACGTTGTAAATACTTACTAAGTGATGATTTCTGTCACAATTCGTAAACATCTTACCGAGTTAAAGAATAATAAATCTCTCTCATATTGATTTTGCATTTCCCCGGGATAATGCAAATGGTTGGTTTATATTCAGCCATTAAGATATTTCATTGCTCCTCTTAAGAGTGAAAGTGATATGAAATTGTCCCTTTTGACATGGGGTGTAGAACAAACTGCTGCTGTTGAATTAATTTCAATACCCCGAGCATTTATCCCCACATCTGGAAGGCAGTACCCCTTCGTATTTTTAAAACAAATTCTTACATGAATAACTTTCTCATTTCTGTCCTTTCTGAGGTCCTGATCTGTCAAAGGGATTGAAATTCAAAGCATCCCCTATCTTGTACGTCAGAACAATAAGAGAAAACCGTGAAAGATTTCCCAGAACCAGTCTGATCTTGACCTACTTAGTAATCGAGCCAGTCAAACTGCATGCTCTGATGCCTGTTGATCCTATAAAAGGAATGATATATGAAAATCCTTAGTAGATTTTCTAACACTACCTGCAGTTGAATTCCTAGTTTCAAAAATTGGAGGGATCTTTTATAAATACACTTTTGTTAACAGAAATATATTTAAGTACATATTTTAATACGATTGTATTTGAATACTGCCCATTACTGGTCCTCACTCTCTCCTTATCACATCGTTAGGTTTTTAGCGCTGCCTTCTGTCCATGCGTATCTGCACAAAGTTGCTACTACTCGCAGTGGCCCCGATTGGAACTTGACCGTACATACCAGTTTATCGTTGCCGTTATAGCGTAAAAGAAGCGCTAGGCAGCTGTGTTCAATGTGGAGTCACAATTAGCCGTGGTCAGATCATTGCGGTGTAACGAGTGTAAAAACTTTTAAAATGCTTGTCAATTGTAACACTTGCTGAAGCCAATAGCTGAAGTGCGTGTGTTGTTTTCGAAAAATGGGCGCGTCCACTCATGTCCTGTCAGAGAATTATAACTAATTTGGGTTTGTGGGGTAGACATACCTGTTATACGAGTAAAATAGTACCTTGGGTTCGGATATTTACTCACCAAAAAAAGCTAAACGTGGGTCATGTAAGGTCATATAAGGCCATATTTCGCTTATTGAAATAATCAAGTTCGTTTCCGTGTCGCGAAGAAACTTCCATTATTCATTTTCGAAAGCTGCCACTGGAGACTTTAGTTTCAATTGAACATGTACATAAGTGCATGTGTTATCAAGAGTTTCAATGCATGACTCACTCATACAGAGGAGTCTTTTGCACTGAGCTCTCTTCCCTTTTAATACACCTAGTTACGATTAATAAACCTATGTTACGATGAGTTTCTTGAATAATACTCGCATCTCGAGAAGTCCTTTCAGATTAACTTTTCTATTTAATAAATGGAGCTCAAATGATGTAGAATTGACCTCCGTTCTTTACTATAAAACTCATATGAATGACTGCTTCCCATTACAAACACAATCCACGCACATTTGGCAGAGTTAATCAGATGGACGCGATATAAGAGAAGGTTATGACAACACTTATCTTCTCATGAGGTCGATGTCATTTTCCAGAACGCAGCCTCCAGGTAGGCCCCAAAATATTCTTGACGTCGGGGAATAATTTAAAGGGACTCCCAGCATCGAATTTACGCGTTCTTGGATGAGTTAACTCACTGCGACTAAGATATTTTTGAGGCCGGTGGCATTTTGGATTGAGGGCTCGATGACAATTCCCTGTCCCTATGGTAGTCTCTCATATTTAAATTACCGAGTCCCAAAATTGGGGAACAAGTGTGTTAGTCCGCAGTATATCGGCGTGAAGAGTCATGGTGAGGGACCATCTTTAAGGTGGATGTGAACGAGTTGATCACAGCCCACGAATTCTCTGTCACGATTGCTTTAACGGAGTTACTGCAAACCGTTACCTTTCCTCCGAAATTTTGAGATACAAAATGGTTGGGGCATAAAAATGCGTTATACAGAATAACCAATCCCCTAAAATTATGGTTTCATGATGTTTCTATTTTGAATGATTCAATTACATAAAATAACATTTTACGAATATCTACTGCAACATTTTTCAATCAATCCTTTTTTTCTGTTCTGAGGCATAATCATAATAATACGGGGCTTAATAACGCGTTGCGTACAGATGCTATAACCCAGGGTGAACCGTTGAACGAAGGAGTTTGCAGGACGAGGCATGTCTCGATCATCCAAGGAAAATAATCACAGTTAATTTTAAGGGCACAGTGGGCTATGTGGCTTCGACCGAGTTCAAAATTTACAAAAGGGCACTTGAGTTTCAAATAGTTAAAATTATTTCATAGTCACGAATTCAAGCCATGGGGAAAAATTAATATGATCCTCCAAGTAACGGGGCATAGCCCTCAGCTCGAGAAAGTGGGAATGGCTCCTGTAAAATCGTCTTGAATTTTCTGGTCCTCTTTGTAGTGGCTTTAAGCCAGCGATTGCGATGTTTAGGTTCGGATCGAAACGCAGTTTTGGAGAACAGTCCGTGAAGGAAAAATTTACGTATATCAATGGTAGAATTCGGGAAAATTTATGGCTTTAAGTTCCGTTGAGGGAAATCTGCAATTCTTTTTATTCAAAAACTCTCTTTTATATATTTATATACAGGGGACTATAACATCGATCTATAATTGGCCAGAGCTCTCGTTTATTGATTACTATCTCTTTGAACAAGATTAATATGCTGGAGTCATTGCCTGCTAATAAATTAAGAAATGTCGGAAACTGGATTATGAATTATCGTAATACATTCTTCAAAATGGAACTTCCATGCCCGCAAACAGTTAAAGAAAATACATTATATCGAAAAAAATTAAGGCTGTTTACAAAAATGGCGTCTATGGCATTCGTTTTTATTTAATAAAATTGAAAACATGAATAAAGATATTTTCTGAGATTATATCGAAATTAGCATACAAAACTGGTAAAATATGTGTAAGCATCCAAGCTGAACAAAGTTCAAAGGTAGTACAAAGAATATTCCTCGGAAATGTTTTGTGATAGGAAATATTTTAAACTTTCTATCATATTTTCTAGCTGAGTAATTTATACATTTTAAATGATATTGAGTCAAAATTTGTCATTCTTGATAAATTACAATGACAATTTTCAGTCTTTTAAGCTATGACAACCATGAATGTTCTCATGCTGAAGGAAAACCTCGCACTCTAGTGGAAATTTAACTTAATCTGACGAAACTAGCAGTTAAAAAAACATTCAAAACACACCGTTTTGGAGGTTGAAGAGAATATTAAAAGTTAATCCCGTTCGAGGCTGGTCGGGAATGAGCCCCTGACTTCATGTCGGCGCAATGTCAAGTCGAAAATTCTGCGTTAATGAGTGAATTCATAGCAAAGGCACCTGATCTCCTCAGTTCGTTGCTGGTGCACTTCATTTCTTGGAAGTGGCTTTCGAAATGATGCTCCCGCAGCCACCTGCAGAGGAGACCTGAATTACGAAAACAATGTTGCGAACGATGCACTCCACGAAAGTAATCTAATTGGAATCAAAATTAAATTCAGGCCTTCCGTAATAATTGAATAAAATGTTTTGCAAAGGTAATTCACTCGTAAACTAATACCGGGGACAGAGCAATTCATTTTAGTAAGGAGAAAAAAGTGCTAAGCCTAAAATTCGAATGCTTGAGAAAATTTTCCTCGACCAGAAAAATACGCAAACAAAAATACAATGTGATGTTTGAGTTGAATGAAAGAATTTCGCTGTGGTTACTGGAAAACAAATGAATCCAGTGTGAATGTTAAAAACACTACAATAAAAGGCGAGTTGAGCTTTCATAACTGTCTCCCTGAAAACATCTGTGTGGTAAAAGAGTATGGAAAGACCACATTTATAAAAGAAATTCTGCGTCTTAAAAAGCGCGAGATAATGTAATTGAGTCATTCAATTAATTTAGACAACATAAAAAATCCCAGCTTCCCGCACAGGAGATAATTTAATTCAGCAAAATTGTACAAAATGAGCCTGTGAGATTTATTTTAATTCTATGGATGAGAAGCAAAAATCCTAAAACACTACAAACTTAATTCATATCTTAGTATAAGAGTATTAAATAATTTCACTCATCCCTACTACATCTGGAATTAAATATTCTCGCATTCGTCTAATTTACATTAACTACAATCGTAAAATTTGACGTTGCCGATTTAGATGTAAATTTAAAAGCTTCGCGTCCCATGAGCTGAGGCTTGTTTTTACTCCGTGAATGGCGCGTGCGCTGGCGGGTTGTTTGTCTTTCGAGTGCACAAAAATCTCCCTCGATTTGGTGTTGTTCTCGGATGAAGATGGAGCTCCACCTCGGGTCCGGGCTCAGCGAGGGGACGACCCTGCCGCCTGCTCCATTTGAGACTGTCATGGAGCAGTCTCGTGTTGCTCTCGTGCTCACCCGTCTGGGTGAGTGGACTCGTGTTGCTGCTGCTCTCGGGCTCCGTGCTGCTGTCGTGCACCTGCTCCGTGCTGCTGTCGTGCACGTGCTCCGTGCTGCTGACGTGCACGTACGCTTCAGTGGTTCCTATGTTTTAAACAATAACATTATTTATTGATATTTGTGTTCAAGCGAGCGCGCGCAAAACGCAATGTAACGAAGAAGTAAAATTACAACCAAGAGAACGTTAATCAATTGTCTCTTTAATTCAGTCGTGAAGCCTTAGGTGCGTGGCAGGCACTGAACGTGTTTCGTGGCGCCGCTCCACACATCAGTGCGTCAGGGACTATTTTTGACAAGAAACAAAGCCGAGTGTATAGAAAAGTACGGAAGTAAGAGATGAGAAATAAACAGTTCAACGCAAGGAAAATTTTGTCTGGTTCACTAAACTAAACTCACTGAGAAGTCATAATTTAGCGAAGAAATTACACGCTAAAGGAAGTTCAATCACTTGGTCATTTTGAAGTTGTTACACTGGGGTGCCTAGGCCACACTGGGGTGCCTAGACCACACTGGGGTGCCTAGACCACACTGGGGTGCCTAGGCACCACTACTATTCCAAATTTTCAACTGTAGTGATTCTTATAACTTACAGTTTCGTTTTCTTACCCTGAAATTTTGTTGAGTTAAAGCTCCGGCATCTAGCCTCATAAGTGCCTCGTTTTTTACTCATTACGACGTTTCTCTGATAAGTACTATCACTACGCAAATTCTCAAGAAACATTCGTTCATTTTATCTTTCTTTAATCTTGATTTACTCTATGCTGGCTGGGTTTATGTTTCTTAGCATTATTCATTGTTTTACTATATTTTAGGAAACATGACCGCCGTATGTAATTACATGAATACAAGGGCATGGTTGAATAGTTAATTGGAACACAATTTTCGAGTCATTACTTCTCCTGACTCGTCCTGAATCTTGACATGTCATATTGTCTGTAAAGTCGAACTGCTTCAGCCTATGCGAACAGTGTTTACAGCTTTAATTTCAATTTTATAAGCGCTTAAATCGGGTTACTAAATGTTAGATGTTTACGCCCGCTGTGGCAGCTGCACCCTCTGCTTACACTAGCTCATCTCTGGTGAGGACCACTCGATATCTCCCGGGTGATCGCGTGAGTTCGTTAGCACTCACGTCGAGCACTCGATAGGAGAGGGAAGAAAAGAGGGGATTCACGCACCCAGGGTTGACGATTTTTCCGAGTACAAGAGGTAAGCAGATCCAGGGCTGCTGTCATTGTGACTACGTCTTGGTAGATAAGTGGAAAACTGAGATTTGCGCGTCCTATTTCCTTCCGTAGAATTTTACACAACAAACGGCAATCCTCTCATCTAAGGGAATTTTTTATGCTACATATTTTCTACTTCGCACGGCTGTAATTTGCTGCTGTCGGGAATGAAAAGCAGTTTAAAATTCTAATCTATTCCACTATTTTTCAGTTCCAGTAGTAAAGTTCAAACATTGTTAATTTTTTATGAGATGCCCATTTAAAGAACATAAATCTCACATGCAGTGTAATCTTTTAAAAATGTTAGAGTGAGTCTTGAAATTCGAGGAAGTACTCTGAAATGCTAGTTCTAAAGCAACATTCTTCGTACCATAATTTTTCGTAATAAATAGGAAATTCAAAACAACGCCTAAAACATTATTGAAGAACAGGATGATACTTGGGTTTTTGAATTTTTTTCGTCAGAATAATTATTTGCATTTAAAAAACAATTAAACGAGAAATACTCAGAAAACATTTCATTACCGCTGATGTCATGACGCGAAAAAGTCTAAAAAAACGAAAAAGGGTTACAACAGAAGTCTTCGCTTAGCACATCCTAGGACACAATGGAAATTAGTGCTGAAAACTAACTGATTTTCAACTAGCAATGTGGGATGTGTCACCTTTGCTAAAGCGAGCATCTCAATTTCACAATCAAAGCGTGCCAGGTTTGACGACGCTCTGTACTTGCCCGAACTCTCCCCACCCTTTTATGGCCCTGCCGTACCCAAGCGCATCACGAAGGAAAAATGCTGAAGAACATTTATTGCAAAAGCGTAGGGTACTGCAGAAACCTGCAAGGTCTGAACACCTCTTTAATAAATTTAATGCTCATTTATGTATCGTAATATGTGTATATTCATGAATAAGATGATGCAAACTTAGCAACAAACCAAATCCCTTCTCTGAGCTTCGCAGAGATAACCAAAGGAAAAACGAACGACAAACGAGAACCGCGAAGGCGGGCCAAATGAACATTACCAGCGATAGTTATTTGTGTTAGGTCACGAATAACTTGAATACCATTTTTACTAAGTCCCTCAAATTAAAATGTCGTACAAAAAACGACTGACATATGGGCAGATGATGTTTTATTAAGCTTATTCAAACTTGTACATACTGTATATTCAGGCATTGAAACTAATTTTAAGTCGTCTTCGTTTGATCTGAACATAAACCGAAATGTGCACTCATGTATATTTTAAATTAAGGGAATAAATTTCTGATTGGATGCGTTGGTGAAATTTTTACCCACAAAGTAGTCGGAAAAATTTCGCCAAATTTTCGATAATTTAACTTCTATCTTCATATCTACATCAAAGCCAAATTGCAGCATGATCAGTGAAACGTACAAAATATTTCCCGTAATTAACTGCATCACCTTCTTTTCTATCACCTTCTAAAGACCTCAAAGATTAAATTTCAACTATTTGAAGCCTTCAACTGCAGAAACTTGACTGAATGATTATCAGTTTTAAAATTCTAGCTTAAATAATTTTTCGTACGTTACCGCGGACTAATAACATTTGCTAATTAGCAATACTTGTGATTAATTTCACGCATGAAAATATGGGATCTGCATTTCGCAGCTCGAGGTAGAATTCTACCTTTTTTACCGCATTGATTACTTCGAGTCCTGCTCAGACATCGGCATACCAGTGCTGGGGCCATTCACGCCCGCCATTTATTTTATCAAGCACTAATAATATAGAATTAAAGTGCTAAATTTGGTATTACCGAAAACATAAATGATTTATTTTCATCATTCAAACAGGCTTTCGTTCGATGCGCGAGACAACAACTAATGGACTTTCTAAACGTCCATCGTGGGATGGCGCTCTGCGGTCGGCATTTGGTCGTCAAGAAAATTATTCTTTTAGAAAGCAATCGTCTACCTGAGCACAGGGAGTAAATTTTAGAGGTTCTAAGTCGTACAGTTTTGCCTGGTATAGAAGTACGAGTAGGATTTTTAATTACTGTTTTACAAAAAGTTATATTTTGTATACAAAAGGTTATATTTTGCATACAAAAAGTTATATTTTGTATATAAAAGATTATATTTTGTATAAAAAAGGTTATATTTGTATACAAAAGGTCATATTTTGCATACAGAAGGTTATATTTTGTCTAAAAAAAGTTATATTTTGTATACAAAAGGGTATATTTCGTACAAAAAAAAGTTATATTTTGAGAACAAAAGTTTATATTTTGTATACGAAAAGTTTTATTTTGCATAAAAAAGGTCATATTTTGTATACAAAAAGTTATTTTTTTGTCCTTGCGTGCATCATTCAGTAACTTAATTACCGCGTGGCCCTGCATGCATTCATGCTGGTGCTGCCGAGAAGAGGTACTGTGTTTGCTTGGACTCACAGCTGCTTCACATTGTAGTCTCACTGACAACCTTTCTGCGCAAAGCTGAAAGTAATTTCGAGTCCGGCGTGCTATGAAAAACAGCATCTCCAAGTTACTCCTTGGTGCATTTCAGGTTACAAGCCCCGACAAAAATGATGGGATTCACAACAACTTGTTCCTGAAATAAATGAATTTTTTCAGTAGAGCTGCTCATCATCGTGTTTTTTTTTAAATCAACTATTCTTACAGACAAACTATGTAAACCAAAATACTGTATTATCATATATTATTGAATAAGAGATATAGCTTAAGTACATTACATTAATTTACGATTCAATATTCAGTATCCTATCCACGACAACGCCGCATATCAGCGCCGTTTGCAGTACTTTACGGCGGCGCTGGAAAAGTGCTACACAGAAAATTTACATATTTATGTAAATATACATGTCAGGAATAATTATAATAGTTTGGATTAGAAAAAATAGCTTATTATTTTCTGCGCTCCTAAAGAAGGATGCCTGTGACTTTGCTCCTGTACTGGAAACATTCAAGAAACTTATATACCTGCTGAATATCCGCCCGACATGAAACGGACTCAGATATATCGTCTTTAATTTAACTGAGAAGCCCGAATCATCAAAAATCCCTGTTACAGCGCGACATTAATAGCACAATTAATTATGCTTTTTGACTATACCTTCAAGCATTGTAGTACTTTCTAATACAGTTATCGATATCTATGTACAGTAGAGTAGGCTTTAAGATTCGAAAGAAAATCTTGCAACGTGTAGAAATAAACTGCTTTTATTTCCTTAAAACATAAGCAAAGCATTGTAAGTGAATACTGTAAAACTCAGGCAAATAATTTATAATTCAACTTCCGCCATAATTCAGCGAAGCTTTCATTTAAGTTTAGTCTTTTGCAATTACTGCGAGTAAACTTCCTAAGCTGAGTCTGCATTCACGGAATATGAAGTGGCGATCTTTTTGCTTCGCAAACAATTAAGACCAATTTTTCTTTCTAGAGTAAAACGAGCATTATTTCTAGAGTAATTCATGCATTATTTCTAAAGCATCCTTGGCTTTTCTGACGCAACACAAACCTTGAATAGATATACTAAAATCTCGTGACCCGATCAAAGATGGTGATCATAGCTGGCTGTTCACATCACGTCTGGATTAAAATTAGTTGAGGCTGCATCAAAATATGCCGTTTTCGAGGACGCTATACAGAGCTGTGGTTCGTGACTACCTGTTGTTTTTAATTCAGAGGCTTTCCAAGCCTACCTGTATTAGAAGTGAGGTTGGTACTAGAACAGCAGCACTGCTTCCTGTTGTTTAGCATTTGCATGATGCATCTCGTGTCACTCTAATATTTCTCTAATTACATTATGTTATTTGTTCTCAGAAGAAGAGGAACATGATCACTTCTGTCTGTCCTAATTTGTCTTAGTGAGTTGAATGTCATTGGTCTTAATTTAGTATTGTCTTAATTGGGTGTGATTTGTTTCATTTTCCTTCAGGCTAATGAGTGTTATCTTACTATGTAATAATACACAATTTGTTAATTGACTGTTTGGCTGCTTGTTCGGTTAGTCGGTCGATCTCTCCGTCCCTCTTATCAATATTTCTTTGGAGAATATTCCTGTAAGCGTAATTTCATTTTGGGTACTCATTCATCTAACCTGTGACTAAAGGAATTATATAGGGCATAATTGACGTTGATTTAATGCAGCTGAGCTGACATTCGGCAGTTTCGTACAGAGGATACTGAATACTTACCATAACATATGGATGAAACGTACGTAGTACGTAGTTGACATGGTATGATTATGAGTAGGTAATTTCGAAAAAAATAATGAAAAAATTGGAATAATTGATAGAGATCTGCTTTATCAAACTGATGATTAAAATTGAAACCAATTACCTAGATCACAAACGTAACTATACCATGAAATTAAATCGTCACCGAGGGGCGACGCTTTCTATTGATAATCAGGTTTCACTGAGAGGTCCTGTAGTATGAGTCACTTTTTTCAACGCGTGTTGTACGGCTCTGGGAAAAGTTCCAGAACGTATTTTTACGTTCACATTGGGTCGCATTTAGTAACCACCTCAATTTTAATAGCGTCTGAGCCCTGCATATTCCTCGTCTAATCTTTTTGCCGACACAACTTAATTTCTATTTGTTCGAATTTTTTTGCGTGTGCATGATAGCATTCAGTTTTGTCAGTTTTGAGTGCGAGTCATAATTGGATTTTAAGAAGACTATTTAAATGTGAGTATTTTTCCGTGCTAGGCTGCTGAAATTGTTTCTGGAGGCGTCCTGGCGCTCTCGACGACGTCCGTTAGACTTGATTAATTACAGCAAGTTTTAATGAGAATTTATTTTGGCGAGCACTCAAGAATAAGACTTCTAATTATTTTCACATAAAGCGCCTTAAAATCCCGTTGACTTGTGGATGGCTTGATAAATGGGATAGTTAATTATGTTTCATTCCAGCCCGAGAGCTGGATTTTCTCATTCTAAACAGAAAGCTGTTTTCAATTTATGTAAGTTTCAAAAAAATACCTATATGTCCACGAGACACAGCCTAAACTTTACTTCCAGTTGTGAAATGCCTGTTTTAATTGTAGTGTAGGTATCAAAATTACGTGTTCTTCCAATGTCACCTGTGGAAGATCACTAAAATTAAGTGTATTTTGAACACCACAACACAGGAGTTAAGTCAAATTATGCCTCTAATGCAAATATACGTAAGCACATAATGCAAATATGCTCGGACCTCATGAGCCATGTTGGTCCCGCAGCTTTGAGAGCATCCAACATACATCAGATATCAAGCAATATTTGATTAAAAATGTAATAACTTCATAGACGTTTAAAATTTGAAGAGAATGCAAGCAGGAAACCCAGTTGGACAATGCTGAGTATCTTAGCATAGCATTAGAATGAAAATTTCGGACGATTGGTTAGGTATACAACAACAATTTCCAAGAGTCCACGTGGTATTGTAAGCGTAAAAATACTCGCCGAAAGTGTTGCATCATTGCAATTTAATTTTTCAACAAGTCTAATTTCTTTCGATAATACTACGTGTATGTTGTCAAAATAAGAAACACAACACATAGAAAAACGTATTATGAAGCAAGTTAAGCAGCCACGTGTCGCCGAGTGAACAAAACTTTAAAGTTGCCCAAGAGAAAATCCAACGTGAGACATGCGTGTCAGCAGGGCAAATTCACCAACTTATAATGCTATCAATAGTTTCCCTGGGCCGAAAGTTTTGTTTATTTTGTGAAATTTTTCTCAGTTGTGGAAATATCTGAGACCCTGCAGAAGTAGCGGACAGTCGATGGCAGTAAAAATATGTGGTAGAATTACTGATAGTCATTTACGAAAAGAACAGCCCAAGAAAAGACAAGTTTTACCACACCGTTAACTAAAATTATAATTTATGATTAAACAAGAGAAACGTGAGCGTGACACACATTTGAAACATTAATTCACCATCGGACGCAGTATCACAATCGAATGAGAAGTGACTGAATCAACTGGAATCAGAATATACATCACTTGTGCGCCCAAATAAGCTACAAGGCTTCTAGGGCAACTTACAGTATATAGAGATGAGGAATTTTAATTCAGGTACGCTGATATAAAGAAATAAGCTTTCATACATAATTAAATAACTAAATAAGGAACGTGATATCTAATTAAATAAATAAAAATAATTGAAATTATCGAACTAAAAATTACAAACTTAGGTTACACACGTGGTATGACAAAGCATTTGAAGTAAAAGACCACATACATACACATATAAGAGTATATATCCACGTAGGCCGGCGTACACAGACATACGTATATTCCTACAATATCGCGAGAGAAGATAGACCCAAAGATTTACGTTAAAAAATTTCTATGAGGTATTTTTAAGAGCGACGGAAGAATGGAATTCTAAAATTTATTGCCGGCAGCGAGAATGCTAAAATGGGGCTTAGCTCTCGAGTAATAAGGAAGTCCTTATTTATTACAATTTTTAGTAATTCAATCCAGAAAACAAAATAACGCAGAAATTATTTCATATAGATTTGGATCACTGCTTGTGCTCATAATTTTAAGCATGAATTTCCCAGTGAGAATTGACTAAGGTCACGCAATGTAAGAAAAAGTCGTGAGTGTCCGCGTAATACGAGTGGTCCAGGTGTGCGATAGCTCTTATGACTTTTTTGTTGAGTAAAATCGTTGTTAGTTTTGTTTTTATCGATCCCATGCCACACTTCTACTTCAAATTGAAGAAACGGATGAACAAGTGGCAAGTGTAACCACCGAACCCTTCTTGTACTCATGTTGAACATATATTTATTTAACAAAATTTATTTTATCATGTAGTCATGTAGTCGCATTCAGCATTCTAGAACTTACTCTCGCTTGTTAAGTTCAGTCGTGCTTATCTCATCAAGTTATACTGAAATTGAATGAATTTTTAGAAATATTAACTCAAACTATTATATTCTACGACCGATCAAATTTCTCTTACGACAATTCAAATTTGGTTCGTTGCATGTCCGATTTCTTTTGTGACAAGTCGACTTGGGAATAATAAATAGCCCAGTCTAAAGAGTGCACAGCTCCTATGCAGTATATTGAGGGCTCAAAGGAAAGGGATATGAATCATCAGATCAATGCTCTTCGCAAAGATTTTGAGGTGATTCGAACAGTACTGCAAAAGATAAAGAAAAAATCTCAGGAAAAAATTCAGAAAAATATACCTACAGACAAGAAACTTTCTTCTGCGGCGAACCGATAAAAGATCATTTAAATCAGACAATTAGTAACTTGAACTACAGCTGACCCACAGCGGTTTTTTCTCGTTTTTCAAAGAACCCCTGTGAAATTCGGTGCATGTACAGCTCGCACATTGAGACACTGTTGCCTTGGGCATAAGCCGGGGCACCCAGAAGTAGCGTCTAAGTGCTGCACCGCAAGTATTGGCAAAAATTCGACGCATTATCCTAACTTTTACATCAAACAAAATATAAAAGTACCACAATCGGTCAGCACTGTATGATGCAGGCAGACAGAGAAGGACTCTATAATGTTCAATAGCCTGCGATCCGGAGAGTGTCTTAGCTTAGTAGTGTCTACTTACTTTAAAATAATATTAATAACTCTCCATGTACAAACTTTTTTGAAAGTGAAGCTCATTTTGAGTAGATGTACAGTAATCTAACGATGATTCATAACAGTTGAGACCTCAAAAAGCCAATCCACAGCATCGGAATGGGGACGTTCCAGCTCTAAGAGTGTCTTTTCTTTTCAAGTACTAGGGAACGTCCAAATAATACAAAAACTAGAAAAATGTACCGACAAAATTTGAACAAGTTCTGGTTGCGACCTCAGTTTGTAAACTCTGACCTAACAATTAGCGTTATGTTAGGTTTGTGTTAAGGAGAAGCATTTTGTAATCTATTTTTATTGCTAGTTTCGTCCCATGAAGCTTCAATTACCATAGAATCTAATTGGTTCTTCTTCTTTCGATCAATACTTTCAGTGTAGTTCTTCGTCTGTGATTAGCATTCAAATATGACTTTAAATCTCAAAATGCAATTTAAGTATTATTAACAAATCGTGGGACGAAAATTCTGACCTACAAATGGTCAGAATTGTAAAGGGCAAGTTCTACGTTGGCATTTCACACGCCCGAATTACTTTGCAACCATATCGAATATTGCAACGCGCCGGTGAAGAACATTTGAAAACCACGCAATTTTGGGACCGTTAAGGAACACTAAAGTCCCACAACGGAGCGCGGCGACCGTTTTCAGAATTTTTGGTCGTCAGCGTGTGCTAAGAACGGTGACTTTCCAAACTTTGCTACTCTCCAAGTCACCAGAGCGGCAGCACGCTTGCGTGCGAGCGTCTGGCCGGACGTCACGTGCGTGCGTACGGTCGAAGTAGCGCGTAAACTTTTGGCATGATTCCGGTGAATTTGGCGCCGCCATTTTGCTCTGTCACCACCTAGGTTAATCTTGGATGAATCTCAATTTAGCAGACTCGGTTCTCGGTAATGGTCTCCCAAGGGCGCAGAAAATAAAAGAATCAACACCCAGCTGTTGAGAATGTGCACCGCCGTGACAGCAGCTTTTAGCGCTATTGAGGATGCACTTTTTGCTCGGTGTCGCTACGCGAAACTGAAGATAATTTTGGGCAAGCGACGACATTATGGAGCGATGCAACACCTCTGGGTACATTTGATGCACAGAAAAAGATATCGGCTTTTGTTTCTTAGTACAATGCGGAGAAAAATAATAAACCAAAGTAACTAAATGTTATATCGAACATCGTGTGGGGATACAGGGTTGAAAAGAGAAGGTATCACCTGACAAGAAACAAGTTTTTTTTCCTGAAATCCTGACGCCTTTACCGCCTATTACCACAAATTTCTCTGCTGAACAAGATCGTTAAAAAAATTGCACGGATCAGAAGAATTCGGTAGATGCATGACGTCTCTCAGAATTTTTTACCATTCTGCTCAGCATCAGTTCTCGTTGGTCTCCCATCATCACCATGACACATCTGCATCATCTTGTCCCCAATTTCTGCAGTCCCCAACGTTAACGTGGAGATAATTTCCATTTGAGCCTCTGTAGAAGCCGACGGCAATTTTGCTGCGAGGAAGATTTCTAGAAGAGCTCAGCTTTGTGTGCAGTGAACTGCGAACTGCAGCCCGAGAAGTGCTGCTAATATTTACCTTCAATATCGCGGACAAACAAAAACTTGAGCGGAGGTATGAAGAGTGACGCGGGGCAGCTGCAGCCACCTGCAGCAGGGCGCCCTGTAGCACTATACCATTATTTCCCTCACAGGATTACATGCACGTACAATTTTCCCTGTTCTATCACGGTGCATTTTTCTCTATTCTGTGCATTTTTGCAAATGTGTTTTTATTGTGCTCTCAATAGTTTCACTGTTTAGTTGAGAATGAAGAGTAAATATTTTTTCTTCACCAAATTGAAGGTTTTTAAAGATTTATTTCCTTTTTTAATTTCAGTTTTGTATAATCTCATGCAGTTGATTTTCGTCAGAAAATTTTTAGTTATCGCTAAACCTAGTTCCCTGTCCTATTGGGTCCTGGATGATTCCTTACGGTTTTGTACGAATGGAGTTCCTCACGAAGTATAGTTCTAAATGCAGATTTCATTAAGAAATATGTTGTGCAGTATACCTTCTCAATTAAGCCTAGAAAAGTATCCTTTCTTCGTTGAACGATCTTCAAATAGAGATGTGAGGTTGTTCATGTATTTCTTCTCTCAATGCTGATAAAGAGTAGCACACCTCTAATCTTCTCTTATCAATGTGCAACACAATTGTTTTTTTCAGTTACCAAAACCAAAGATCAGAACGATACTGTGAGCACATACGTCGTAAAAATGCAACAACATTGCAAGGTACTCAAAAAAGTTCGACCATTCAATTATTTTTTTAAGTTACGCAGCCCCCTGACGTGGTCACACGCATTTCATCAACAAGCCCAGGTATAAGAAACTGGATAGGCTGTTATTTCCTAGCGAGCAGGTGCGTAAATTGCGCCCTCCGAATTAAACACACAAGCGATAAAAAAGTAATTCATTCTTCTTCTAACCCTGTATTTCAGTTTAGAAAGTATACTTCAGTGAAAAAATTCCAAGCTATTCCATAAAATACAAAACAACAATTTCAAATTCAGTGGCAAAGTATTTTTTCCACTTTAAAATCAATTAAGATACAATTTTTGTTTTTAAAATTTTGAAAATAATGTAGAAAGTTTTGCTAATGAAAGCTATATAGTTGAACAGATTATTCGGTGATGAAAGAGCTTCTACAATAGCAAGATATCCCTAAAATTGGCGCTATATTTCTCGGTTGCGAAAATTTTTCGTTCCTGTTTTATTTTAGCTGTAAAATCTCTAATTGTTTTCAAACAAGGCCATGAACGTTCTGTAGAAATGCTAGTTTATATAGTTCTTCCTCCATTGTTCCTCGTGTTGTTCATTATAGAATCTTTTCAGGCTATCGAGATAATTATTTGACATTCTGAACTCCTTGGCATTGATTCTTGCATATTACTTTTTAAAGTTTATTAAATTACACATTAATTCATTTGTAATCAACATCCTTATCCCTTACTCTTGTGATTACTTTGAACTCATTACGCGAAAATAAATAACAAAAGATACTAATTTAGGCAATGAATAACCTCTCAAAAATAAACTTTAACTGTTAAGAACTTCGCAGAACATTTGGAAGAAAGTTCACAATTGCTTGAAAACCTAAAAACGGAAATGAGCGTCAGCGACGAAAATAAACAGGTAAAATAATGGTGCTAAAATATACGTTTTACTTCGGGACTTTTTTACCAGAGAAATTTTAGGGTTTTCGATAGACACGTTTGTGGACGGTAGCTCCAGATCAGTGACGTTGAGACCAGTGGCGAGTTCGCTTGTTTTGTTAATTTGCTTGCAATTAGCTTACAATTAGTTTACCACAGACCCACTCTACAGATTTCGTCTGACCCAGACCGGTAGAAGTAGTTCAGTTCGATACCATATTTATGTACGTTGTTTTGAGGTGCCTTTCACGAAACTCTTTCCGTTGTTTTGAGCTCATTTTTGTGTGATTAGTCTTATTACTTTCTTGCTTTTTTTATTGAAATAGTCACGAAAGTCACCAAAAAATAAACTTTGGATTAAACGAAGTATCTTGCAATCCCTCTTCCGTTCATAGAAGTAAGAACATAAAAAAATATGTAAAAGAGTCCAATCATGTAGTGCAGAGCCAATTTTTGAACTATTTCCAAATAATTTTCAAATTATATTGGTACCTTAACGCTTAAGTTGTAATTAGCAACTACAAGAAGATAAACTAGGCTAAATTTGCTACAAGATAAAATTTGATTTTCTACTGTATTTCATTATTCTGGGATAAAATCGATATGATTTTTATGCAATATTCCGTACTTCGATTTTTGTGTTTCAGCTTTGGATCACAGGAACTTACTACAGTATTCTTAAGAAGATAGCAAGCTTATGCAGTAGGCTCCAGGCTCATACTTCTGGGCTGTTGCTCAACGCACGCTCCACTGGACGCGATGAAGTAAAGCACAAGCAGGTGACGGATTGTACAGAGCGACACAGGGAGTGAAGGCGCCCTAGCGAACTGTCAACTTCTTCGTCTGAATGATCTCTTTTGTAATTGAGTCCACTCCTTGTATCAGACAAAATAACAAGGGCAAGCGGAATCCAAAACTCACGTGGATGCAAAACACAATTACTCCGTGAACTTGGTTGTACTCCAACTGACGCGCTGAGACGTTTGGAATGTGTTACGACTCAGTGAAACGGCGCGTACGTTGTTGCGAAGTTATTTATGGTGCTGTGAGGATTTCATTGGCGTAAAAGATTGCTCCTATAAGAGAGAAAAACTCTGTCCAGCGTCACGATGTGTAATCTCTCAGTGACATACGGCGCAATGAAACAGACAGAACACGATGCTGTTCGTCCCTGTGGAGTTAGAGAAGAGCAGCGAGTGGGCAAGGATGTGAGATTGGAATTTCCGCAGACGCAAACTGGTGTGTCACGGTGACCAGGCAGCGTGTCACAGAGTACACATTTCAGAGACATTTCGTTCTGTCTGTTTTGCCACCATATTTTCCCACAGCTTTCAGTTTAACTATGATACACACGTGTAGGAAATATGATAATAGAACTTGAGCTACGGCGCTGTAGGCGTTTTCTGAAATAAAGAAAAGAAGCAAGCAATTATTATTTTCTCACTCCATTTTCGAGATCCCAAAATGACAAAGAATTTAAATTAGATAGAGTTACTAGAATTTCCTGCTCACATGCGAGAATTTTTAGCCTAGTCAGCGATACAAAGATACAAAAATTAGTTTCAAATGTCCCGTAAATGTGACGACCAAGGTCAATAGTTAATTCAGACCGGCGCAGCTGAGAGAGTCTCCTGATGCTGACATCCCAGGAAATAAGGGGTGGAAAGAAAGTGCCACCACTGAGGAAATACGAGTAAAATGTCACAATCGACTTTAGAAATTCTATTATGGCGCGTACCACCGCAGAAGCCACTTGCCTGCTATGGCTCACTATGCCATATTTGTGGCCATCGGCCGGGACGTGTTCACATCGTATTACTTGGGAGGAGTAAAATAAAATAAGAAAAATTATTTGATGAAACAGATCCGTTGTAATTAAATGTTAGCCTCAATTTCGTAGATCAGCTTCGGGAGATTGTTGTTTAGGTTCCTAGCCCCATTGTGCCTGGAAACTCTCGTTCTTCTGAGAGGCAACCACCATCTCTGCATTGAATTAAAACTACTATGAAAATAGTCCTTGGCATATTTAGTACTTGTTTTAAGCATAACTTTGTTTGTCTAACAAAATATTTAGCATCTGGTATTCGAAATATTCGTACGTGCTCTTGACTTTATGGCACCTATTATGAGTGCTTGACCGCAAAATTCTAGTAAAAACCCACATCGTACGTAAAACAAGTAGGGCGTACAGCGAGGACGACCTATACAGCGGTGATACGGTTGAAATCGTGTATTTTCAGGCCAGATCCTAGTGCTCTTGGTAGGCGTGTTTCAAAAATGCGGATGGGCTCAACAATTTTATCAGAGACTTGTATGAGAAGTATTTTTAAACGACGTCGACATATACTGCACGGAGGGGCAACAACTGCATAGCGATGCGAATCACTTCCCTGCACACCTGCTGCGCGAATATTCCCATTAAGTTATTCTCTCAACGTTAATCATCGATTTTCATAGAAATACTTTGAATTTGTAGTTCAGTTCAGAGCGTTAACATCGTTACTCTACGCACAATTAAGAGACACAGCAAACTTTATACCCGTTCATAAAGTTTCAGCATAAGCGAATCGTAGATGAATACGCGAAAACCAATTGAGGCAAACAGATGCCGGGACTTGGAGATTATCTGGTGTAGTATGTAGAGAGGCATTGTTGTACATTCCACGATGATTCGGGCTACATGCCCCAGTTTGGTTCGTGACACAAGATGTAGCAATCTGCTCGATGGTGCGCCGCCGAGCTCGTAGAGTGAGAGGTGATCGCGCTGCTGGGGCCGGGAGAACACGCATGGTACACTGACAAACTCTGTTGAAACGCTTCAGTGCGGCGCACATAACTGCACTAAAAACACTGACAAACTCTGTTGAAACGCTTCAGTGCGGCGCACATAACTGCACTAAAAACACTGACAAACTCTGTTGAAACGCTTCAGTGCGGTGCATATAACTGCACTAAAAATCGCGTTGTAAGAACTGAGTTATATGTTTTTTTGAGTGACTATTTTGAGTGCTTGATATTAGTGTTGAACTGACTCGGTCAGTGCAATTTTGTACCAATGACGAATACGGCAGCTTTCTATCTGCCTTCAGTGTACTGAAAAACTTTTGCTATGGAAAATGTGAATAAGTTGGAGATCAAAAAAATATTCACTGGTAAATATATACATGATTATAAAAGGCGTGCGTCCTGTACGATATTTCATTTAAAATCATCTTCAACATAATTACATTGTTTCCATTCAACCCGGCCAATGAACATTATTTCATACATCTATGTGATTGTGTTCTTTCATTCATAATGCTACGATTAAACTTGCTCTCCTTAACTATTCATAACTCAAGATATATCGTTTAAGATTTTAACTGGTTTAGCATAATTTAGATGAGTTGAATTCAAAAATCACATTGCCTTTGCTCAATCTCAATCAATTTTTTCATATGAGCTACATATGTATGTGTTTTTTTGACGTTTTTCGTTACCTGTACGGGTAAAATTACGTTATAGGATGCAAAATGCTTTATACGTCACGCTATCAATGAATTCTGAAGATTTTCCGTGTGTATAATTTTTAACAGATTGTTTTTTATACTACAAGTGAATGAAATAGCTTCGAATAGAAGATCGTGCAAAAATAAGCGGGACGTATTCTGCTTCATCTGCGGTGAATACACCCGTGTTTCTCACAGTAATCTAGTCACAAGTTTCATCAGTCTTCTTAGTATGCTTATTTTGGTATGAACTTGGTGACCAGGATAAAGCTTGAGCAGCACACATGGTATGCGAGTCTTGCACCGAGTATATGCGACAGATGACCAAAGGCAAAAAGAGTTGTTTCAAGTTTGCAATTCCTATGCTGTGGAGGGAGCCGACAAACCGTGCCACTGACTGCTATTTCTGCACAGTTGATGTAACTGAGACCAACAAAAAGCACCGAAGCAGCCTCAAGTAGCCTGGTCTTAAACCAGCACGTCGTCCGGTAACTTACTGTGATGAAATTTCAGTACCTGTCTTTCCAGAACTTCCTGACATCAGGACACCACTGACGAAGATTCCTCTAGTGTTCCAGAAGATGAAGAAGAAGAAGTGGCTCTTAATGATGATGCTACACATCCTTTTTCTCATAATGGGATAAATTAACTAATTCGCAATCTCTGCTTGTCAAAGTCCTCTGCCGAGCTCTTGACATCCAGACTAATGGAAAAGAACCGCCTATATGACAGTGCTCGTATTATATTTTACATCAACAGACATCAAGAGTTCCTCCGTTTTTTATTTGAAGGGAAGGATTTGGTATTCTGTTCAGTTATTGCTCAGCTTCTGCACAGGCTTGGAGTGTCACAGAATGCACCCAAAGATTGGAGGCCGTTCAATGACAGCAGCAAGCGATCGCTGAAATGTGTTCTGCTTCACAACGACAACCAGTTTGTCCTCTCTCACTCGACTACACTGTGGAAGAAGCATGAAGCCGCGAAGTATGTGCTGGAGAAAATTCATTACGACAACATGAGTGGCTTACTTCTGTTGACCTGAAAATGGTGAGTTATTTATTGGGACAACAGTGCGGCTTCACAAAGCACCCATGCTTTCTGTGCAGATGGGATAGTCGGGACGCTGCTCAGCAGTACACAAAGGACTTGCTGCGTGGGAGGGATTGGTGCCTTGCAGAGTAAAGATCGTCATCAACAATCCTCTGGTAGACAGAAACAAGATACAATTCCCACCGCTGCATATCAAGCTCAACTTGAGTAAACAGTTTAACAAAATTCTAGACAAGAATGGTGCCTGCTTCACGTTCTTGTGCCATTTTTGTCCAGGTTAAACTTCAGCGAAGATGAAAGCTGGCATTTCTGATGGTCCTCAAATGCGTCAGCTCATCAGAGATCCTGAGTTTGAAAACTTAATGAATGAAGTGGTACTGGAGGCATGGAAGGATTATTATCATCGTGAACAAATCAATGCAACTCTTCCATCAAAGTCACTGCTTCTCATTAATGAATCAACGAAGGTACAGTTTCTCCAGCATTTCCAAGGGATACATTACTCATCAATGAATCAACGAATGAACAGTTTCTCCAGCATTTCTAATGGATACATTTTTCATCAATGAATCAAAGAATATACAGTTTCTCCAGCATTTCCGAAGGATATATTTCACCTCGCCAAAATCAATTCCATTCCACACCATTAGAAACGCACTTTCCTGTCGGTCGAACAACAGCCTTACCAAGAGTTTTTCAATACAATACGTAAAACAATTCATCTCTCAAAATCAATTGCTATAAACTTTATTTTCTTTTGTCAAGAAATATTAATTCAACTAAGTAGAAGTTAAAACCAAATTGGTATAGTTTACCGTAAACTCAGTCAGGAAGTAAACTTTATGGCAACGAATACTTGTTGATATTTTTACTCTTAAAGGAACGTAAACTTTTTATCCTAAAATTCCACATGTAATTAGATAAAAATTACCTAAGAAATCGAATTAGCTTTCGTTAACACACCAGTTGCACAGATTGCCCAGCCTTGTATAACAAACTGATCTAACGAGAAACGTATACTTAATTTTCAAATAAGAGCCATTCGAAACTCCTCGGAAGCGTCTTTCCTCGAAATTCTTGAACGAAAAGTCATCCGTCTTCTCTCGATGGTCTTCAATTCAGCTGAAGTCTCGGGACCGGGGCCGGTAGAGCGTCCGCAGCTTCAGATCAATTGTGTGGCGTATGCAAATATTCCGCCTCTCTAGGACACGGCCCATAAACTTACCAAATTCACTTCTTCAGACGTCGGCTCGATTTGACGTTCATCAAAATTCCAACGAGAAAAATGGCATTTCTTCTTTGGCAAACATGGATATTAAAAAAGTTTTGGGCATCCCTTTGCATGGGGAGCTTCATCTTTGGGATGTGGAGCGTCCACAGAAGTAATGCGGAGGAGGAGTTGCAGCAGACGGCCTCCTAAGGTCCACGTCTGCTCGATCATCACAGAGCGGCTACCGTAAGATTTCTTTATTCTGGTGGGTCTGCTGTTGCGTTCATCTATATTGATGGTCAAACTCAGCTCAGAAAGCCAAAAACAACATTGAAATGAAACCATCTAGTCAATATCTCTGAAAGTGAACAAGGTGATTTAAACCAAAAATTAAGAAATGGTGCAAAAAAACTCAATTCGTCTTTTCTGCTTAAATTTTATTTTCATAAAATGGAAAAATTTTAGAAAAGAGAAAATGATGACTGGAAAATCAAGTTGCAGTACACAACTTTACGTCAAAATTGCACCGCGTAGGCTATAGATTAAAAATACATTCCATAACAATTTATTCCTATACTATAAATTAGTCGTAAATTAGTTGCAACGCACCTTCAAGTTAAAACTCTGAAGTACAGACTCAGTTATAAAGCAAAGTGCAGCATAAATATTGTGTAACATACGTGCCTCGAAAAAACGAATCTGTACGCATATGAGCGCTTGCGCTTCAGTAAATCATACGATTACTGACAGTAAATTAATCACAGAAGACACAATGACAGAGTCGACTTACAAGCAAGGCTATTTTCTCCGGGGAGAACCTATAGCCCACTTTAGTATTGAGCGTGAATCAATTTAAATACTCTGACGCTTCTTGGTATACCCGTTGTAATGAAGTAAGTACTAAATTGCACATTTTGTGTGCTCAGCTCTAGTAATAATTCCTTCTCATGAATGCTATACTTACACGAGTGATAAATCAACCATAAATCTAGAATAAAATCTCCAAACATTACTGAATTTATTTACCTGAGTTTAGTAGAAAAGTCATCCGCTATAGATGGTGAATGCTTCGGCTTAAGCCCTGTCATCGATATATAATCGAAAAGGCACCATGACACTTTAAACAAAGGAGCACCTCGTCGTCCTGTGTCTTTATTGGCTCCTACATCAGAGATGCATGAGGCCCGTTTAATCATATCTGAAGTACAGGAAGTAGTCGGAGCTTTCATTGGCTCCTTTTTCATGGAAATAATGTATCATTTGCGTTTTAAAGTAATTCATCAATACTGGAGTGATTAGACCTTAAGAGGTTAAAACGATGTTCATTCGTCTAACACTGTGAGTAACGAAGTAATCGCTCAAGTTGTTCCTTACTATGTCCTTTTTGATACATAGGTCTGCATCGTCATTTATTTTCCCATTTGATAATTTTAAATAACTGTGTTTCGAATATTTTCAGAAGTGTATTCGTTATTCACACAATATAACAGAAAATATTTAAAGACATGACTCGTCAAAAAACAATCCCAGGGTCACTTTTGTTTTACAATTCGGTTTTCACTTGCGTTTCAAAGTGGCTAAAATAATCATTCCAGAATTTTAGGAAGTTTTCTGTTGTCCCCATGTAGTTTCACTGAGTAATGTGAAAAAATAATAAAAGCTTTCGAATGAATATAAATGATTGAGCAAAGAACATCTCCCTCATTTTGTTAACTAGAGAATTAAAACCAGCTTTGGGATATTCCCGGCCACTACTTATATTCATTCAATGGTTTAGTGTTCTACGAGATGGTGCACGACCTCGGTTGATAATGTTGATACCTGTCACGAATACATGCGTCGATATTTTCAGACCCAACAACTTCCAGTGCCCAACGGAAGTAAGCTGCTTTATAAAGCTATGCAAAACGTGTCTAGTTACTCGTACACCACATTGATCAAAACACTTTAAGGAAGAGCATAAAATAAACAGATTGATTCATGCATTGCGAATCTGTAAATTTGCAATTGAAACCAGCCTTGTGTTTACAGACAAAGAACTGCAGACGCAGTTCAAGGTGATGATGCAGTTTGATTGAACCCTTGCAATGAACTTCTAGTAAATTATTCGCAACGACCAGCACTAAACAGAAACTTCAATAGCGAGTACAGCATGTTACAAGCGAAATTGTTTTTCAATGCGCACATTTGAAAGTGTCTAGAAACTACTTCAGAAATGCACAATGCCCAGCAACTGATCAGAATAGATGCGTTAATGCAAAAAACGGCCGAACAGCTCATTTCGTCTTCCAATGGATCTTGGGTTCCGGCCCCGCCATGCAAATTCATAGCCTGCGTTGGATCACTCCTGTCTATCATTAAATTTTTGGCTAACTTGTTTTTCATTACCACAACTCCGGCCCTGAGACTGAGGCAATTCCCGGAAACCTGCTGGGCTGCATTCCGTGCCCTGATTTCCAATGTTCATTTTATTAAGAACTCGACAGCGAAAGCAAAACAGTGGCCACGGTTGATTGCTTTCTTGTGCTCCAGTTTTTTACAGCTCCCAATAATCCCCATAATCGGTAGCATCGATTCCAATCGATTATCTGATGCGAGAGGAATTTTGATTAGAGCTGCATCGGCAACCAATGGGAAAATTGCGCAGCGAGCTCTGCAGCGTCGCTGCCTGAAGTCGGATTATTTTACCACGGAAAATCGGGAAATATTTTTGGTACGCGAGGTTGTAGTCAGATGGCAGTGATGCTGAGCTTAATTTAGGGACGCGAGGATGAGAAAAATATTCTGAAAGTAATTCTGACGTGCAAAATTTGACAGGGACGTTGCTGCGGTTCTTCGAATGATTGACAAATTTACCGAGCTTGTACGAAGGGAAATTTGTTGTGCGGATAAACTGCGTGTGCAATTTCTCACTACAATATCACCGATTTTTTTTAAGACTTCGACAGTTTAAAGCAGAAATTTTGAATCGCAACCACTTTCTTTAGAATAAATAAATAGATGTGCAAGTAAAATTTTGAAGACACAAGGGATTTTAAGTACTGCGAAAGATGACACAAGAAATTGAGCCCCACCAGGCCAAAAGTATATTGAAAATTGATAAGCGATCAAATTTACTCCCAATGTGAGTTTATGCAGAGCTTAGACTTTACGGGTTCATAAATTCTAGGACATAAATTCATAAACTTTCTCAGTAAAGAAACGTAAGATTCCTCTAACTCTTTATTTTACACTTCGATTGAAACTTCTTTGAAATGCTAATGAATGGTAAATAGCAATACCTATACCTTTTGGTATATGATTCAAACAAAAACATTAAACACAAAAGGATTAATTTTTCACTTTAAGAAATATAGGTTCAAGAATTCCCATATTGCTGTTGATGGCGAGCTTATTTGCTTTTTTTGTAAATGATCATGATTCGAGTAGGCTATTGTACGATAATTCTCTGAAGTTAGGAAATATTCTGCACTGCATGCCGAGCAGTATATGTTGCCTCCAAATGAGCTATAATTTTGGTTGATTAAATTTGTCCTTAATTTTTTCGACTTGGTTTCATTTCTATAGCTTAGTCGTCTCTATTCCTGAGACTTGAGTCAGCTGGACGAAAATTAATAACATATATGCTTTCTGAGGCGTACTAAACAAGGATAAAAAATTAAAATGCTGTTCTCATTGATGAGCTCAAATTTGACTTTCATTCTGTAAGTTTCGGAATTATCACACAATGAAAAGTGTAAATTAATCATGAGTAAATGAAAAGATTCACACTTTTGTGTCCTGTAAAAGACTAATAGCTTGAGAATTTTTATTCTTCTGTCGTACTTGGGGAAAGCTAGCTAATGATCAACGTAAGATTTCAGTTTTAGTACTCAACATGAGAAGCCCTACTTTTTGGTATCGATCGACATCTTTTATTTATGTTTTTTATTTCATTTATTAATTTGAGCACTAAATTTTTCTGAAGGCTTTTGGCATCCTTCATCAATTTGATTTTCTTAATAAGTTATTAAAGAAATTCATTGAGTACCGATTTCAACTAGATTTTGCTCGCCTATTTAAATATTCCCTCAGGTATACATCGAAACTAGAACCCATTTCAATTCGGTCTCAGTTTGATGAGGAAATTCTACACCGTAACTCCAAGGAGCAGCGTAGGGGCGGGTCCATTTGAGTCATATTACAGTAATAGCACGTTCGTGGCACGGTAATTGTTTCTTCGAATTTCTGGTCACAGGAGAAATTGGAGACTAATATCGCTGTTGAAGGAACAAAGCTTCCCAGATCCCCATTTGGCCGGAGATTTGCCATCGAGGCTGGAGGCGGCTCGCGGATTTCATTAGGGGCGCCTTCCACTTCATTTGCCCCCTGGCGAAGGCCCCCTTGATTGCTGCGCTCTCCTCTGCAATGTTGACGCTGAAATGCCCTCCAAACTTCCATCAAGGTCACCAACGTAAATCATTGTCCTTGCCGGAGCTGTCCAGGTCGCCTACACAACACAGGATTTCCTTAAAAAAAACTTCACTTTATGGCCCATTCTGGATTTATTTTCGGCCAGACCTTGAGCTCGTTCAAGAACACCCGGAAGGTTCCATTGGCTTGATATATAATTTTTTTACTATACGTAAACACAGCGTTATTGAAGAATTGAGCTTGTTTACTTCAAGAAAGGTTTTGCTAAAGAATATTATACTTTTTAATATTTACAGCAATTTGCGTAATTCACTGAAGTACACACGTCTTCGGCCACTGAAAAAAAATTCGGTGTGAAAATTTTTAGTCCTATATAGCCTCAAAACGTTTTCCTAGAGACAACGCAATTCCAGTTTAGCTTTACAGAAGGTAAAAGTTTAAGTTAATATGAACTATATTTCAAATGTGTTCATAGTAAATGCCTCCAAGCCATACATGCACATCAAAAGATGCCTGCTTGTAATCTACCGATCAACATCGTCCAGAGAAGTGAGGGAAAGCATAAGCTCTTCTCCACCTCAACTGATTTTGGCTCTCGCTCGGTGTGGTTTAAGTTTTTTCATCTGACATGAGGGTTAGAAGAGGCAAAAATATTCGCATGCTGAAATAGATGAATTTAACTCGCTCAATGAAGTCAATCCCGTACTTTGCTCAAGCACATCAAGGAGGCCGATATTGCAAAAAAAATGACGTCTGAGCTCCCTGACTGATGAATGAACGAAAGAAGTGCCGCTCAGCCAGTGAACTGTAAAGCTTGGAAAAAATATAGTTAGATTCTGGGAATACTTGAGATTTTTAAACTGCTTTCAGAGAATGTTTTTCAGAGATCCTGTGAAGAGAATTAACAAAATATTTGAGGATTTAAGCGCATTATGAAAGGCGTTGATATTATCACTGGTTAAGGAACCTCAAGGAGGTTCTATCTTCCACTAAATCGGTTAATTTAAATTGTTTTTGATATGGTATGCTACGGTGGCGCTGCCAGTGAAATTAAGACAAAATTTCAATGCAGTTCGTTGACGACCTAATTTTATTATTTTTTTCTTGTTCAAGGAAGGAACATATTTTTCCTGCAAAGCGTATCGCTCTAGACCATCAGCTACCAATCTGAAATCCGCGAACTTCCCGAGGCTATGAAAGCGCTTCAGGTGCAGGCGGAGTGTCACCAAATCCCGTTATATTGAGCTTATGTCATTTGAAAATGTTTTGGCTCTGTGAGCTAGGGCATAACCCCATTCATGTCGGTCATTTGCCGGGGACTCGATCTTTCTTTTAAGTAAACATAAGCGTTTGGAAGCTGAAGTCAAGGGACAACACCAAAGTCACTATGTCGACAGCCTGCACCTCAATCACAGCGTGTCTTTATTTTTCCAAAGTGATAGGGAGGTAAAGTCTGGATAGCCGTTTCAGATACGGAAATGAAACACTACGGGTGAATTATCGCCGGACGATACGGCAGTAAGTTTCAGCTGCTGGTGACCCAAAAAGTTTCAGCTGCTGGACTCGAAAACCCATCCCTTTAACCCATCATTCCCACCTGATTGGGGATGCTAAAAAAAATAATATTTCTGAAAGCGGACTATGTTCCTCCGTGCTGAAGATCAAAGCTAATTTTAATGATGAGAAATATGATCTTCAAAATTCCCCACAAAATACACTAATATGATATTCTGGCAACTGATAATGCTCACAACGTCACTTAAAGTTTTTCTATGTTCGATTTCACTGATGCACGTTGGGTTGCACTCCAGTCAAGGAATTTTTTTAACTTGTCGTTCGCTCTATCTCATTTTTATTACGAATAGTTCTTACGCCTGAAATTCTGTTGATCGAGTCATCCATGCACACACAGACACACACTCGTCAGCGTAGCTCATTCAGTTTTATAAGGGCCATGAGACGGGCTCTCAGTAACTAATCAAGCATAGCGTTTTAATATCTGGCCCGCTGTTGTAACAAAACGCATGCAAACCGAAATGCAGCACTGCTTCATTTGAATGCAATTTCAATACTCGTGCGGTGGCTCTTCCAATATCGACGGAGCACACCTGCAGCTGCCGCAGTTTTTACTGATAAATACGGACGCTTCCCTCCATTTCGTTAATGACGAACCCGTCGTTTTTGAACGCAACACAAAAGGCAAACCTGTAATCAAATCCTTCACATTTTTTGGGGCCAACACTAGCTAGAGCATCAGTTAAAAAATCCTTTCAGCAAGGGAATCATAAAGATGCGATGGACCCAGTCGCTGGCAAAACCTCCGTTGCAGGGGACGACGCACCCCAAAAATTGTGTTCTTTTATCAGCAGTGGACCTCCATTAAGCCCTGCGCACTACATGATATAAGCTTTAGTTTTAGAAAAGTTAATTATTTAGCGAGGTCCCTTGGTGAATGACGTCCTGATATATGATAAATTTTTGCTGTGAATCATATAAGTTCAGAATGTAAAAACCAAAGCACGCACAGAAGTTGCATCGCGCCTACAGTTTCGATTTTGTGAAACCTGAGTGATGAAAAATGGATCCTACCATCCCATTTAATGGGAGGAAGTCGTCGTACTTGGGGTTACAGATGCTAACAGTTTAACAATTTTCTAATCATAAATCTCAACAGGTGTTATTTCGCATGGGTTAACTTCATATTTAATTACGTCATGCAAAAAATTTCTAGTATTCCTTGCGTTAATGAATTTGTCCATTGATATAAATCGAGACAATGCTTAAGAGTTTGGGTCACCACAAGTTTATCAAAGCTCTGAAATTCTATGAAAAATTGCAGGCAGGCCTTAGCTTTGAATAAAATAAGTTTTTAGGTCATGAATATACGAACGAAGAGTAACGGCTGCTCCACACTTGCCTTAAAAGTATTTCGCAGGAGAAATGAGTACAACAGCTGAACAAAAAAGTCTATCGAAAAACATATCTATTTTAGTACTGAAAAAATTGAAATTGTTAAATTATCGCAGTGAGAGATTTCCTCTACTGAATCACATAGGACCATGAAATTACCGGTTTTAGGGAAACGACAAGCTGACGACTTCCATCTTGTGTGTTAAACTACACAACTACGAAACGTGTCGCGCACACTATGTGTTCCGTGCGTGAAAAGTAGGAGTAGTTTTGTTCTCTGCGCTCGATTTACACATGAAATATTGTGATGGTGATTATTCAGAGAAAAAGATGATTGAAAAATTCGACAGACAGCGATTGATTTTAACAATAATATTTCCTATTTGAGGAGTAGTATGAGATTCGACTAATAAACCTCACGATAACTTGTGGATTACGAGCGGCCATTCATGCGATGAATTTTCGTGAAAAAACTTTTTTGATGAACTGATTTTAAAGACTTGTTTATAGGGAGCGTTCTGAGCCTGCACGCTTCTACAACCTCGTGCTCACTTGAAGTGAACTCCTCTGCTCTAGAGGGTCGGACTTACAGCCCGTCATGCAACCGTACTACGCAAAGCCCCTTATCTACTGTTACTTATTTTCATTAAAATTTCGATTCTTTACCATAGGCGTAAAATTTCATTTTTCCTGTAATAAAGAATAAAGAATCAGCTCAGTTTTTTCGCCGTTTCTTGACATTTTTCACAGAGTTCACTGGCCAGCAATGCAGTGGCATCGAAGCTGCGCGGTCGCTATGACCGCTTTAAAGACAAACGTTGCTGCTTAGGATAATTACTGCTAAAAGATCTGAGTGACCACTGGCTAATTTCTCGCCGGTAGAGATGACCTGAGCAAAACTGACGTAATATTTCAGAGAACTACCATCGCTACAAAAACCGCCTAAAATCTCCAGGTCTGTATTAGGTACAAAAACACCAGTCCCTTCGGTAAAATAATTGTCTTGAATTTTTTCTATAAAGCAGAATCTTCACATCTATTAAATATCCTTCAACATATGTGCTTTAAATATGCACATTTAAATCTTGTCCAGAAATGTGGCTCACCGGATGAGCAGTATTCCGTACACACCTCTTTCTGATTTGAGAAATTTTACTGCATTTTCTTCTAAAACGAATCTAAATCATGATATTTCCTAATTATTGCAACAGTGATGTAACGAAATGTTATCACGTTCGCCACGTTTGCACGGAGAATAAGAAGAATTTGCTGAATCCATCAAGTGATCCGTTGATTTGAACATCGTATGCACAGTTTGACACTGGTATTTTTTTTTTCTAGATCAGAGCAGCAAACCCACCTCCACATAATTTTCTTCAAGATGGCGTTCTTGTCTTGTGACTGCTTTTGTGTCTAGCGTCATTGTGATGTTCAGCAGCATCATAAAATCTGCCTCTAGAATAACGAGACTTCAACCAAGCCGCAAGTGCCTCAGACTCTACAAAATCTTACAAACAAAGAAGCAAGTAAGAAATTTTACGCTGAAAATAATTAACAATAAATTTAAAATGAATTTCTACATCCTAATTGTTCTGTTAGAGTACGAGCGTTCTGGAAGAACAATAATTAGCACTCGGAGTTAAATTTAATGTTTATTTACAAGATACCTAAACTCCTTGCGCTGAAGCATATTGAGAGCGTGACCTCTTCGTCACATGTTGCAACAAAATGAACACAGCAAATGAGGGTAAGCTCACACACCCAGACAATAGGAGCCAACTGCCAGCTTTCCTTTATTAAAGCTGAGCGCTCTTGAGATTGGTATCATCAAGTACAAAACTTACAGGCAAGAGAGATTCTCTAAAGCTGCTGGTGAAGTGGCCTAATTTCAATAAAATTCCTGCTAGGACAAAAGTGCGCAGTGAGTCACGTCTGGCACGCGGCCGCCGCGATCTACTGAAATTAGCTGTCAGCCGAGCAAGAAGTTCCTCTCGTCCATTATTTTCTTAATAAGACCAATTCAAAGTCTCTTAAAGAGAAAACCAAGCATGAGCAAGATAATCAGCATGCGCGCCGCGCAACAGCCCATGCTTCTTCGGCCGAGGTCATGTCTCCTGAATAATTCCAAGTTGTCCGGCGTGAAAAACCATTTGTGAAAAAGTTGCCGTCCTAAAAATATTTGCGATCCTCCAAAATGGCATTTCGTAACGAATGCCCAGGAATAAAAACGAAGTCTTCAATTTTTTTCCTAGTCCGGAGATGGTGAACAGGGTCAACTACAGCAAAATACTTTAAAAATTCCAAGTTTGACCTCCCACCGAACCTGAGAGCGTCGCGATGGTTTTTGCACGGTAAAGTTGGTTGAAAAATCTATGTTACTTAAATACGAAGCATCAGGCAGTAAAATCAGGAACTGTTGCATTTTTCCTAATGAAAATATACGAGGTCATGAGTGCAACTAAATTTTGTTTTGCCTCTCATTAAGAGAGCCCAGTTTAGTGGCGTGAATATTTTTATGGGGACAGCCCTTTGGCAAGTTATTTGAAATTGTTAAAGGGTACTGAAAACATGGGGGGTACATGAAAACAGTTAATAATTTTAATTTTACAATGCGGGATATTTCGGAAAAATGTGTATCTCAATTCTGGGTATCAACAGCCTTTTCCCATAAAACTGAATTTAGATCGCATCGTCTCGTGTTTGATAGTTTCTTAATATAAACTTTTCTGACTCACCCTGCGTAAAAAGTTAACTAGCGTCAAAATTATGAATATTGTATCTAAAACCTCCTTAACACACTTTTTTGATACTTTGCGAATTTTTGTTAGAATACACCAAGTTCAAGAAAGTCACTATAGATTATTTTGGTCGGAGGCAGAGGCACTTGTTCAACATTTCTGGTTACCCTCGTCTCGGCAGCATGTAAATCAGGAAATTACCCTAAAGGTATTTTTAACCCAAGCGTTTATTAGAGCCGAATGCAAACATAGAAGCCATCATATCTTCTAACAAGATACCTGCTAGCTCGGACTACAGGACTAAAGAAATTAGCTTCAAGTGCTGTTCGATTTCTTAAATTTTATCGACTTTCGGTTATGGTCTCAAACCTCGCGTGACCATCGCCTTCTGATTTACTTCGTCAGGTCGGTGAAGTTTTTATCAATCGTCTCTTTACGCTACCACGTACTGAAGGCTTACCAGAAAATAAAGGGCAGAAAGCTAGAATAAAAACTGAGTACTTTTGTTTACGTATATAGCCTGTGAACGAAGCTAAATGAAAGAATTTCTTATTATCGATACTAAGTATCGATTCGTATTTTATTTTCTTATCCTGAAAGACCAACGTTGAATCTTTTATTCTTATTCCTTGATATGAATATCAACAGTTTGCCTCTACATTTGCGTGTTATTTTTTACACCGCTCAAGAGCGTCAGGGCATATATGAACATTTCTAGAGGTAAATAATGATCTCGACATTCAGGCGCATACGTCGATTACTCAACAATTATTAATTTACGAACGATCACTTTAAGCTACCAAAAAATCGCGCTCAGAAAGGTCCCAAATTAATATTAAGGTCCTTAATGAACGCTTGGAATTTGGCTCCCTCTCGAGTTGTCATCGTCATATTCCCGTCTCAGAAAACCGATTCCTGCTCGTCGTCCCTAATAATCCCGACTCGTGTCCTCGAATTCCAAGTATTCCTCCAGCCCGCGGCTCCTAGAATTAATTATAATCCTGAATGATCTAGATGCTTTGAGCTCACGAATGCCAGAGTAGAGATTTGTTATCACGAATGAAATAGAACAACCCCAATTGGCCATTTATTGGAACAACGACAGCAAATAAAAAAGGCAATTATACGAATGCCAGCAGCTCTCATTAACATGCCAGCGACAGCTTTGTGCGCACACGCTGCGCCCTGCAGGCCTTCTCCAGCATCGTGGAGCGCGTGCCAAAACCGACAGCTGTCGAGATATTGCGCGTAGCATCTCAATGAGGCAGTGAAAATTTAAAGTTTTAACGAAATATGTGTGTAAATGCAAACTTCTATCGCTACGGAATTATGAATATCCTAATATTTTCGACCCGTAAATATCACCGAGATTTATTTCCATTATTTTGATGTTCTTCCTAATGTTTGAAGAATGTGTTTCTAGCAATCTTATTGTATTATAAGTATTTTCACTCTTCAATAACTATCTATAAAATGAAGCTCCGGTTGTTAATCTATGTACGAACTTCACGTCTGGTAAAAATAGACTAATGCGTCGAGACGCGCCATGAAATCACGCATGCATGAGTAACTCTTTGCCAAAAGAACCGGTGGTCTCGAGGACATGTCTCATTTTCCTCCATAATTACCTGAACTTCAAGTATTTGTTCAGAGTTTCCTGTGCCTCAAGTGACCTGTGTTGCTTTTGTTGACCGTCGAGAGAAGAAGTGCTTTCTAAAGTGACCCCGCTCTACCCTTTCCCCCCCCCCTTCCCCGCTGCGCTAAAGTTCCTCTGGACCGAAGACTAATGCAGAGTTGCATTACATCGTGTTCAACTTGGAGCAATAGAAAAATCAGGGTCTTAACTTTTTATGCCATACGTGTGTAAGAATTGCTCATGATTAGAGATTTGCAAGAGCAATGAAGAAATTTTACAAAATTATAGTGCATCAACTCAAATATTCAGTAGTATTTCATTATTTCAGTTAATTATGCCAGTACATGGAGGTGTAAGTTCGGGAAAATTTCAACGAAGCAACTCAAAAACATGCTAATGTTACGACGGATTGTGCTGCGATGCGAGACCTCTCTCAGTAGACTCCGCAACTATTAATTCCATTTCTTCAGGTGCTACGTGAATTATTTCATCTGTCCTCGAAAATTATTTCAAGAAAGTCATAAAGGAGTCACGTATTTCTTTAAAAAGTGGAAAGACATGTTGAATGGACTCGTTGCACATCAATGGCTGTTTGGTGAATTGCCTCGACTATGGGTTCTTGTAGATAATTTTTGTGATTGTTAAGATCAACGCTTCTTAGCAGTAGGGTAAACAAAGTTAGAATGCGTGCTGCATAATTGAAATTTGGGCAGGAAATTTTTTGCAGTATCAAACAAAAATACGTTGGCAGATTGTGACATATTGCCCCTTTAAAGCAAATTCAGCATTGTTTTCGTACTATCTGGAACTTGCCTTTTCGTAAGGATCTCAAAATTTCACTAGTTTGAATGAATTTCCAAAGTTCCTTAGAAAATAATTCATACATATTATCACAGCTTTATTTTTTCGATAGCGTCTTCACGTAGGGCAATCAAAACTCTCAGTAATATTAAACAGATTTCAACAAAGTATAGCAGACATTATTCCAAAGAAACTCGCAGCTGGAACGCTTGTTTTGAGCTGAGAGGCAGCGCACTCGGGCACGCCTTGTTTGCAGAGCTCGAGCGCGCAGCTGCTCCAGAGAGACACTGTCCTGCTGAGGCCTTCAGACGACCTCATCCAGGCATGGCCCACACGACCTCATCCAGGCATGGCCCACACGACCTCATCCAGACGTGGCCCGCTCGAGACAGGAGTTCTCTCTAAGCCTAACTGTGCCCTTCATAATAAAGTTTGGCAATTGTACTCAAGCCACTCCATTAAGCTGGCAAACACCGTCGGTTCAGGGAGTGTATCATTTGGGTAACTTCTTACACCCAGGATGAATTGAAGTACAACTTGGAACAGCGCGGGATAGAGACATAAAGACGGTCGTTTGCAACAATGATTGGCCGCAGTTTAGTTAACAGCGGTACGACCATTGAAATATTGAAATTTTAAAGCCCATTTTCACGAAAAATTTGATATTGAAATCATCTGAGAAGTACATTAGCTTTCAGGAAGTGTTACTTCCATAAATAAGTAAAACATTCATGCATCGATGAATCAATGTGTTTAAATAATTAATGATTTAGCAGCTTAAGATTCTAATTTGTTTTTGTTCATCTTGTTGCTTAACGTCGTCATCGTTTGTTGGAATTATTTTCAGTTATCATGACGAAGGCCAAGGAAGCGAAGCCCGATAAGAAACAGAAAGGCCCCACGTGAATGACCGTGAATGGTGGATATTACACAACACCTTACGACTGTGAATGGTGGATATTACACAACACCTTACGACCGTGAATGGTGGATATTACACAACACCTTATAACTGTGAATGGTGGATATTACACAGCACCTTACGACTGTGAATGGTGGATTTTACACAATGCCTTACGACTGTAAATTGTGGATATTACACAACACCTTACGACTGTCAGGATGTAGAGGATGCAGATTGAAATTCATGAACACTTTAGACAATGCTGAAGAAAAGAACAACAAGTGTAATAAACTTCTCATGTTTGGAGCCTTGGAACGTCTCGAGTTTCTGAAGCACTTGAGCGACTCTGAGATGATACTCTCATTGGTGGATGGGCTGATGTCTACCTTAGCAAAAAATGAAAGTGGAAGAAGTATTGATCTATAAAGTGTTTCATACTAGAATATGCAAACTGGAGCAGTCTAAGTTTTTCGCGCTGACAAGCAAGACTGCCGGGGGAAACCTTCAACGTTTAAAAACCGAGACAATCTCGGAGAAATATATTTTCACAAACAAAGAAAAGACAAAAAGTATATCGTGGAGGATTCTTCGCAAATTTTATTTTCGGAGATTTTAAAGTCTATCGAGGCATTAATGAAATAGGTTTCCAGAGGAACTAAAACGTAATTCGTAATTTTGAGGTGTGATGTCTGGCAAAGATGGTGGCCTTTCCTCCCAAATTACGTCATTCCCAAAAGCTGATTTTCTTTTATGTTTGCGATGACGGGTAGGAAATTCCTGGAAACAACCCTGAAGTTCTTTGAAGTCTCGTCACCCCTGGAATGGACTCCAAAATTTTGTTTTTATTTATTATGTCGAGAAAATGTATAGGACTAAAAATCATTAACACTTCATCCAACCTCTACTCATTATCTCAATAATAATATTCGAGGCATTAATGAATATGGTCATCATAAGGCCGGCTCTTATGTACAAGATTCCATGCTATTATTTTGGGAATTAAAATGTTACTGAATGCTAGAGCTCCCCTATTCTCAAAAAACAAGGTTAGTGAGTGTGCTGGGCCTAAAATGTTGAGGATCTTTCGACATCTGTTACTTGGCAGTGACGTTTATTGAGTAACGTATTTCAGCTCTTTGTAATGAATGTTTGGCGTCGAACCCCTTCTATAGTATAGTCTGCTACGTCATCTTCCTTACATACTGGTGAATCTTTCTAGCTAATTTTTTGACGAAGTTTCACCAAAGTTAAGATAGTCCAAAGACAGTGGTCAAGTTGGTTTTTAGTATTCTTAAAAGCATATGCCGCTTCTGAATAGTTCTCGAAATCAACATTGTTTCGCATTAAACGGGATTTTAAAAACAGTTTTATAACGTGTTGCTCTTAATTCATTAAGATTCTAGCATTCGTTTCTTTCCAGTGTATTCGGAATATAAGTATATTTTCTTGTATTTGTAATTTTTGTTCAAGATTTTAATGGTAATACAAAAAATGAGTTTCAAAATTATGTATCGTATCAATTCTGCAACATCTAATCACGTATTCATAACCGTGGAACACCATGTTAAACTTACACCGTTAAGAACTTCGATAGTTTCATTTTGTCTAGTTTGGATTAATAAATTTGAGCAAAGGTATTTCTTTTTACTAGAGCTAGAATAATACATATTTTGTGATGTCTGTTATTCGTTGGGCTTCAAAAGTCCCTCACGCATGCAACCGTAAAGTAAATATTGTTTTCTGTAGCGAAGATACGCTGAATACCAATCAAAAAGTCGAATGCTGAATTGGAGCGAAGAGCATTCAAAAATCAGCAAATATTTTCGATAGACTGTCGAAATTGAGAAATTTATTTCTAAAAAAACATACCGAAATGATTTTCTGCTCAAATTCTTTTTTTGTTGTGAAAATATTCCATTTTCCTTGCCTTTGCGAGGCTCAATTGGAATGCGCAGCAGACAAAAGTGCGGAAGCCAGGCAGCCGTTGTAGCTCTGACGTCGCACTCTATGGGAATTACATGTGTGTGTTCGTTACGGCATGGGAGTGTCGTAGACAAACAAGTTTTATGACAATTCAGTCACTGAATTCGCACTGCCAGTCTTACTTGAATTGACTGGCGGAATTCCTGAAGAAACGAAATGTAATGTTACGCACATGCGTGTAACTATTTTCTGCAAATTGCCAGTAACAGCAGGGATTTGCATGTGCATTGCGGAATTAGAAAAATGTGAAAAAAAATGCGAATAATATTTCAAACTCATAAGGGATCTACAAGATCCCGATTATAAAATAATCGAAAGTTTGCGATTTCAGACGTTCCCATTCTTTTACTATCGACTTAGTAAAGATGGAACCGATCACGTCAGCTCGTAAGTTTTAGAGCTAGCAAGATGATGCTGACACTCCGAGCCGTCGAAGTATTGTCTTTTCAGATCATAATGAAGTCACAAAGAAAAGTACATACATCATAACAAAGTTTTCATAAAATAAGTTTAAATTCATGAGCTTAGCTCTTTTGAGTGCTTTTAGCAACCCGTAATTGAGAAGCGGAAAGCAGAAAAAAACAGGTGAGAACCCAAGACAAACGAATCGTCGTAAATTAACCCAGCGACAAGTATTTTGAAGCCATTTCCAGAACAAGAGGCTGCCAGCAGTCTTTACCATGGGTTTAAGATCTGCTATTGTCAATCATGTAAGTTTCTCTTAAAAGATTAATATTGGTAAGATCTGATATAATTCATTTCACTAATAAAATTCGTAATTGAAGATTGGGTGAGGTTGTTGTGATTGCCCGATGAGTAGCTCAGGGGTCATCATTTTGGTTGCTATTATTTCCGCATGCTACAATCTTGTGAGGAGAAAATAGAATCTCGCAATTTATCATCACACTTTAGAACTTAAAAAACTTTTTGCTCATCACTTACTTTGAATTAATGCTTCAAATAGAACCATCTGAAACACAAAATATTCCCCAACGGTAACTTGCTTACGACCTGTTGTAAATTAGAGCTCGAAAGATAACCAGCAGCAACACAAGAAATTTCTCGACAGTAACTGAATATGAATTTACATACAATTTGGTCTTTATTATCAGCAAGGGCCACTGGCTCCTGACTTCGTAAACAAGGTCGAAATTCTTCGTCACAGATCCACCGCAGCATAAAATTCTCGAAGCCTCGCTGGAAGACGCGTGGCGCTCCAGTTCGCCTCTCAGATTGGCCGTCGAAGGCCCAATGCCGATGCAAATTGGGCATTTTTTGTTCCAATCTTTTGCGAGCTCGCCAAGTCAAACGGACATTTTTGTTGCGCTTGACACTTGGCGTGGAAATCCTAGAGATTCTGGAGAGCTCCTCGACTCAAAATTGCCCATGGCAAAGCTTGCTAGTAAAAAGTTTGTTAATGAAAGGAGTTAGACGTGTGATTGACGTGTGATAAAATGCACGGAAATTAGCGTTCTGTAAATTTAGTAAGATCTTCATGACTAGTCAACTTGCGAGTTTTGAACAAAAGTTTCCGAAATTATAACTGTTACCCATATTGCGGAAAACTATCTCCAGAGAATTTATTTTCAATTAAATAAATATTATCAGAAACGTGATTATAGACTGTAATGTTACTCCACCTAAGAGCTTCAGGAGAAATTTTTCAGACTTTACCGAAATCTCGCAGATAATGGGATTTAGCACTCAGATGTGTGCCACAAGACAAGGACTGCTAATTTTATTAAGTTAATTATTTAGCATTTATTAAGCTAATTATAAGCCATTGTACTTAGCCGCCAAGCAAAAGCATTCTTGGTATTGGGCCCCGGAATCAAATGATAAACTAACACTGAAAGGATGACCGCTTGGGTCATACAATATCATTCTTACAAAATGCAAAATAAATTACTCTAATTGCCACGACGAATATTATGATTTCAAAAAGTGATGAAGCAACCGTTTTTCGTCTTTAACTCTTTATTGACCCATTCATTCGGTACGCTCATTATAATAACTTTCCATGCACATACTGTGTGTACGTTTATACAAAAATATAGCCCGCCAGTAGGGAATATTGCCCTACTTCTGTTTGTTTGTCCATACCAATTGTGTCATTAATGTTCTAATAAAGAGAAAAAATTCAGAATTTAACTAAAATTTAGTCAACTAAAATCAAATTTTGGCCGTAAACGATCAATCGTTGCTTTTCGTTGCCTTACAGTATATTAATGACTCTCAGCTAATGATTCGTATGATAGTATAAAGCAAATAACATTAATTTTCATAGCTCAGAAGCTATTTTATCAAAAATGATAAGCATTTCAAGCAGATTCAAAGATAAACAAAACAAATTAAAGGCAGACCAAAGTTCAAAAGCTTAATTATGTACACTGAACAGAACATAAACATAAAAATATGCTGCTCTAATTTGCAGATGTAGTGCCAATAATATTGTATCTAAGTTTGGCTCCTAAGAGATACTGCATTCTATTTATAAGCGTATATTTTACAAGTTCAATTTGGTGTCTGGAAAAGACGAACAAATACAATTCTCAAGTAGAATAAGTGCAATATACGTATAGCTTTTTCCTACATTTCTGAACAAGGAGCTGCAGTTCCAAGACTATGAGCGACATGCTTGGAGTTGTGGTAGGCTACTCACACGACCTCAGCGAAGTCAAGCCTGCGGAAACTGACCCACTCTGCGAAGTCGAAGCTGTGATTTTCGAGATGCGAGGTACACGTCCTTGGTTTAGGTGAAGGGGCGTCAAAATGAGTATCCCATTGCAGAAGACAATGTTTCGTGCGAATACGGCAAGTAACCGCTCGCTACCTTTGTTGATTACCAACGACAGATTACCAAATGTGACGTTCAAATGTTACGATCCATCATCTTTTAAAACATGAAATAATAAAATAAAGTACATAATAAATCTTCACCGACACATGCACTGCAACGCACACTAAGATGTACCAATTCTAGCACACAGATTTCATGTTCCTTAAAAATTACACTCAAAGTATTTTCAGGAGTTCACATTTTGTCGGAAGATCAGTCCCCGGTTGGGAGCCTGAGGGATGTCGAGGGAACGTCAGTGAGGCATGAAACGCCTGCGCGGCACTTGGGCAAAATCAGACTCAAGTTAGGCAAGTTGTGCGACCTAAGTTGGACTGCAAACATAAGTTCAGCCGAGCTCAGGCCTGTTTCAGAGATGGGAACTGAAAGACGGATCTGGGAAAAGGCCGCTGAGCGGTGTATTAGGCGGCTTCGGTTTCCTTGAAAAGTAAGTTAACATGAAATGTTAAAAAAGAGGTGGTTATCGTAACAAGAGAGTTTAGCAGCCAGTTATTAATTCAAGAAGAGCTGTCCACAAAATTATGCAATCAATTTTATAATTTCAACATGAACTTTACTAACTTTTTTCAATTTTCTTGGCTATAAATTCACCCCCGTAGTCGCATAGTTCCATTACAACATGTGAAATGTTTCGTATGTGGCAAAACTAAGGGCTGGAAGTAGCCTAGGCATCTTAAAAGTAATATGAGAAATAGCCTATTTTAGAAAACAAGATTGTGTCGGTGAAAAATCATCGCAGAAACAGATTTATGTTCAAATTACAAATTAGTCGTAATTGAATAGCGAAATAATGAGAAAAAATTACAATATATGCATGAGCTTACAGTATCTCTCTTAGAAAAATCCGATAAGTGCAGGTCATATGTAAACGTCAGAAAAATATGCCAGGGAATCACGAGAACGCAGCACGAACCGTCTACTCCTCAATTCGGGTTGACCATTTGCAGGCAGCCCTGACCCGCGCGCTGCCGTTACGGCAGGGCGCTCTTGAAGCCTCAGAGTTTCTTCCCGAGAGCGGTTCTTTAAATTAGTGCAGTGAGAGTGGAAGCCTTCGAACCGAATTTGGCTTAAGGTAAGTGAGTCCTGTGTCATGCTATTTTCTGCACAGACTACGTATCAGAGAGCATCCAATTGCTACGAGTGCACTAGATGAGCTCAATTTTATTCGTTCCATACATCATTCGAAATTCTTCCTCCAGGATTAATTGATTTTTCACCCATTTTTCAATCAATTTACACGAGACGTGTTTTTACAAATACTTAAACTTACAAGGTGTTAGGGAAAAATTTGACAATAATTCAATTCCACATTTTTCCACACTGATTAGAGATATTTAGTCATACAACGCTTCATTTTAAAGCTTGTTTGTAGGGCGTTCATAAACGGGAGAACAGTGAGAATGGAAGATTGGAGGCCCCCAAAAATTGACAGAGAATAAACCGCATTATAATGATCTGCACCAGTTAAATGATGAAATTATGGATGCTCCTCTGTGCTCCTCGAACTCTGTAGAACAATATTTGACTTGCTTAAAAATAGAGTCTAAATAATACACCTCATGTTATACTGATAAAGTTTTCTAAATATATGATGGTTTCCGGATTTCCGGATGTGTTTCCAGAGAGGGCGATGCAATACCTCCGAATTATTTCAAAAGTTAATGATTTAAGGTCTCAGGTTCAATTTAAATGGCTACATGGAGTCGTCAGACACTGTAGTTAAGCCCTGAATAACTAGGGTTGTCAATGATAGATCATATTTATGTTAGCGGGATTCCGCTTCCAGCTTCAACTCTGAGAAAAGACAGAAATGAACATCGGAGAATATTTACAATTTTAACAGTCCCAATGTTTGGCCTCATAATTCCCCAGATCTAAACCCAAATGGACTACCATGTATAGGGTGTGGTTCAAAAGATACTAATCACCGTGCTAGCAATACAACAGCAAAGTTGATCCGCAGAACTTCGAAGATTCTGCGAAGAAACTATCCGAGTTTTAAAGAATTTGAATCGCAAATTTCGAGTAGTTGTGATGGCATTACGAAACTGAACATTTCAGTTCTCATTTGCATTTTTGACTACTGACTTGGATCATTAACACCTTTCCATTATTACTCTAACTTTAAAAACCAGTGAAGGTAGAGAAGAGATCTTATCAAGGGCACATTCTCGTGAAACCGATGCGCTGTTGTATGTAGGTACAGCTTGCTTCAAAGGCCCAGAGGAGGTTTTTGCAGGATGAGCTTCACAGATGTCCGCCTCGATACCTCATGTATTTCTAGAGCTGAGCTCCAATGAAGCACTCCCAAGTTTTAGGCTCCTACGATTGCGTTCTCAGTCTCATGAAATCGTGAGTGTCTGCTTCAAGGACGAGCCTAGACCTCGTCTTTGTATTCCAGTGAATTAATCATTTACGTGTGAACCGGCACTGCATCAGTATTCGTCGGTTCCGTTGTCGTCAGTTTATTGTGTGGGTAACAATCGAGATTGAAATGGGCTGACAAAGAGATGAGCATTGAAGTTGCTACGCCTCGTACGCCCGCGCTGCAATTAGCACACCAGGCGCGAGCTATTCAGGCTATTCATACAATCTTCGTTTTAGAGTAGGAGGCATGTCCTGCCGCATACGCTATTTTTTGACGGAAGAAATACGTGAGAATAGTCTGGATCAGAAAATTTGCTACCCAATCAATTTATGTCTAGTTTGCAACGTCCAAATGAAAGTAAAAAAAATTGAGTCCTCAATGGGTCTGCCTTGATGCCAAATTTTGAGCTTTAACTACACACTAGAAAATGAGACCTCACGAACGAAATTCAGTGCATAGTAATACACACCATATGACAATATGATAATACACTAACCCAACCTTACATTAAATTTCTGTCGAAGCGATGATTACCTAATACCACACAAGTGCGATACCGTGTAATAAAATAGCCATAGATAATAATCCAGCATAGCAAAAGTTATTTCAATGTTTCCGTGAACCACAGAGTAGAAATAGTCCCCTAAGTCTCCTTCATTAAAACAGGGCCCGCAGGTCACGTAACAAAGAGTAATAAAGTTAAGGTAAAGACACAAGCAGCGATTCACAGAGCCTAGGGGGTGACGGGAATACCAGGACTGCCAAAGCGCAAAAAAAAACATTTATTCACACAGCTGACTGTGGCTCCACGTAATATTTTAGATTTATTATGAAATTCATAAATGAACGTATTTTTAAAAGCAGAAATGCTGAAAAAATTATATACTCTACAACTATACAGTTGATTCAGTTGAAATTTTTTTACCAATATGAGCTCGTAGTCAAATATTGTTGACAATCGCCTTAAGAGTTCTTTTCGTTGAAAACAAACGTCAGCCAAAATAATTTCTGCTCTAGAAAACTGCAAGGGACGCAGGCTGAAACTGCTTGAGGCAAATGTGTTATCAAGACAATAAGAGAATCTGGCACCCCAGGCACAGTTGAACACGTCACCAATTCCCTGTTGGTTGCATTGCCCATTTTACCGCAGATTTCAGCTCCCACAGACCGCTGGGAAATTTCTGCCGCAAAAGTTGCGGCCTCCCGTTAAGGGTGTACGGATGACCTCATCAACGGTCTATATGTGCATGAATGAGCTCATCTGCGTGCACTCGGCCATAATGTCGACGACGGAAGAGATCATCACGCTGCACTAAACATGAGCTTCCAAGATACAGCCGAACACTGAGCCCACTGACAGATTAGGCCTAGATTAAGCCTATCTCATTTGCACCAGGGCCGGCCAACCATTGTGTTGCAGTGGCGAACTTTCTTAATTACAACTCGCCAAAGTTAATGAAACAACGTCGAGTTCACTTGATGAAAAAACCTATAGACGCAAACTTGAGCTCCTGTCCGAAATGTTTCCTGCAGCTCTTGCCCTTCTGTGCAGTTTTGTGCCCGCTTATTAGCACCTGAAATGATCTCGCTGTTAACGAATTAATTCTTTTGAGCAGGGTATTTCTGGAAAGTACCGAGAAATTATGTTCCCGCGGATCAAAGGGGTGTGTAAAGTTTCAGGAAACAGAAAATGGATGAGATAAACTTGTTTAATGTTAGGGTCATTTTTAAACCTTTACAAGGAGAAACCTGTTTTATTTCCTTGTCTATAAATTAGTTTTATGCAGTTGTTTAATTTCAAAACTGGATGGTCCAACAATAACGCAAACGAAAGCTCGTACATACTTTCCTAGAGATCGGAGATGACCTTTCAATAAAACCATGTTATTTATAGAAGCTGAGGCGTATCAGGTATTTCGCTTCCGTGTTCTAATTATCACCTGGACTGCCTGCTGTGTCCCTGTACACCTCAGAATTCCCCGATGTAAAGCTTTAGATTTGTGGCGTCATTGCGAACTATTGTACAATAAGGAAATGTAATTACGTGCATAATTCGGGGTACTGTGTGTACTTTTTTAGTTAATGGGCCAGCAAGGAACCCTACACAAGAACGCACTAAAATATTACTCAGATGCTGTCCAGCACTACGAATTGATTACGGTTTTTTAGTTGGAAAAGCTAATCTAAATAATCCCGTAGTTTAGGGCTGGAAACAAATTGGAGGCGGCGAGTGAAGCATGCGAGAGCAGCCTGGCAGCAGGAGTGAAGCAACGTTGTCAGGGAGCAAAAGAAATCTTATGAAGCAGACCTTCCGACCAGGATCGGGCGTCAGTTGCTAGGTACAGCAGGAAATTGTTCGAATCCTTTAGCTGTATTGACTGAGTTGTTTCATCGTAGAGGCAAGCTCTGAGAAGGGTGTCGACATAGGAAAAGCTAGAAAATCGAGTACCATGCCTAAGATTGTATTGGTTGAGGTAAGTGCGGCAGATGTTTAGCTAGAGAGCTGCTTATGAGATTTAACGTCTTCTTTGCTGCTGTAGGAATAGAGTTATCAGTAAGAACCTTACAAATAACTACGAACATTACGAATATCATTGTGAGTTTTAATGTCACGAACTTAAATCATACGTGAAAGTACAAGATAATTTGAATGAAGATATCAATCGTTAACCTCATATGTCTATATATTCATAGTACTAAGGTTTAAAAGAAAACACTAACCAATAAAATACACATTTTGAAGAAAAGAATATAGTAACATTATTTGCCCTCAGTGTCAGTGGTAGTCAGTACTGCACCTTCTCTCTCATCGCGCCAACAAGCATAAATATTACAGCTAGAAGAAAAGCCTATAAATAAACCTCTATCTTTGACAAAGGATGTGCTATTGGTTTGCGCCGGGCTGGGAAATACCACAAAAAAGTGTCACAAATGATGATAGTAGTACTATGGACTTTGCAAAGAACAATTTTTCAATAAAAAAATTAATATAGAATTAATAAAAAAAAATTGTTCACTGGAAAAAGATGGCGAAGTGCATTCACTCAGTGGTAATAGTGGCAGAGCTAAAATTTTTACAACTAGCGAGATTCGTTCTCTGCAGCAATTGGTGCAAGCGAACCCGTGGAAAAATTTCTGCTCACACCTTGCGCGAAGAAATGAAGGAAACGGATTAAGGAGTTGCGCTGTAACTAGGAAACCATTGGTCAGCAAAGCTAGTCGAACGAAACGGCTCCAATTTGCAAGAGACCACAAAAACTGGACCTCAAAACAGTGGGAACATTTCCTTTGGTCAGATAATTCGAGGTTAGCGTTGTTCCAGAAAAGTGGCAGAGTTAGAGTGAGACGGGAAGCTCATGAAGCTTTGGATCCGCCATGTATCGCTTCGACAGTACAGGCTTCCGGGGGCAGTGAAATGGTCTGGGGATGTTTCACATTGTCTCCCGGCGGGATTAGATCGGGCAACCTTGTGCAGCAACAAAGTAAAATCTTGTATTATCTGAACATCCTTTGCGGCGAAATGCACCAGTCCATTGATTTCCGTTATTCAGATGGTTCCTGTATTTTTCAAAACGACAGTTTGTATCTACCAGTCTTAGGTAGTGCAAGATTAGTTTAGGGATTACGAAGGGTCATTTTCTCATGTGGAATAGCCTCCACAATCTCCTGATTTAAACCTAGTCGAAAATATGTGAGACCAACTGGATAGTGAGCTGCGAGCTTAAACTCCTCTTTCTTCTTTGTTGAAAGATTTTCTATACTTTCGCTAGTACTTCGGATAAATATCCAAAGTACGAATTAATTTGATAATGCGAATTAGTTTGAGGATTCACATTCTCCGCATGGTACGTAACAGTTGCTAAGGAGACTGCGGAAAATGAGTTGTTCAAACGCTCCAGACAAAGTTGAATGCTGTAATTTTCACATGCGCACATCGACTATTCTATTCAAATTCAGTTAGGAAACTTAAGTCATTAAAATGTATTTGAGGGCCTACGCAAATACTACAAGAATTCAGCCCTTGCCTTTCCGGACAAAAGTGCAGGCAGACAAAAACTTTAAAAAACTTGGCAAAAAAATTGCGCAATTAAAGCCACTCGATCTGGCTCAGCGGAACTGATTAAGAAGCGGTCAAAGATTAAATCGCAGTCAATTCAGCTGGAATTCCTATAAATTTTCGTTAGCCTTTAATTCTCTAAGACGTAGTTTTGATTAGTGGGTAGGAGAGACGTTTTCTAAATCTTTGCAAATAATATCCGCGAAATTAGTTGAACTATTCTCCCAATTCCAATCCACATTGCAACGCCGTTATTCATTTTGACTTAAAAGGTAAAATTTTCTCACTCATTAAGTGAGATTTCGAACGTCATCGAAAGCCTGTCAAAGCCATATGCGCCATCGGGAAAACATGATTCACCTCGTTTTTCGTTCATTTCCTTCCCGATAAAAAAGAGATATACTTTTGAATTATGTATAGTATGAATCAATGGCTTAATGATAAATACAAAAGAACCTTCAGGTAAAATGTTAAAGTATGTATATGGTCAACAGGAAAACATAATATGAAAACAATTTAGAAGGCCTCTATCACGTTGAGCAAAATCACCGACTATTCCAGTGTAGATTGTAGACTAAAATTTACTCATGCATAGTTCCTTTGAATTTAGCTTCAAATAGGCAAAACGACTGAACTGCAGAGCTAAGCATTCAAGGTAGGTTCAAACTTCTAGTTTGAGCCTACCTTTTAGTTTGAGTTTAGTTACCTTTAGTTTAGTTTTAGCTCAATCCAAATCTAGACAGCGGTGAAGTCCTACATGATCGGAAGTAATTACGTCGCAGGTGAGTTTGCTAAGTTGCACTTCGGAAGGCAGGATGAGGAAAGGGCTGGGGAGGGGGGATTTATTGATTTCACTTCACCCGTGACAGCATAGCGGCCTAAAAAGCTACGCTGATGTATATCAAGCTGAGTCCGCGACAGACATTACACACAAGAATACACATGAAGTCCCCCGCCATGTTCTGTGCGGCGGAACACCTCATATCTTCAGGACGGAATTGTCTTTTCTTGAGGCTTGAGGTGTAGACGACTACAAAATTGCGGATTGGTCACTACCCGAGCTACTTCATTTAATATTATGGTTTAATTTATTAAATTAAGATTTAAAATATAGGTTGGTAAACTATGTTTGAATGAAATAAACTAGGTTTATACGAAAAACACATTATTTAAATAAAATGAACTACGTTTGAAAAGAAATAAAGCATATTCAAAATGAAATAAAGTATCCTGAAGTGAAATAAAGTCTGTATAAATGAAATTAGCAATGGTTTAAAATGAATGCTATTTCATATATAGGCTACTTCAAACATGGGTGCAGTTACCACGATCTTGGTAAGCCAAAGTGAAAAAAATTTGCCTTAAAAATCGCTTTATATTGGAGAATATGTTTGTAATTCCTGCGCTCGAAAGGAGGCACAAATATCATGCAATGCAATTTTAAAGTTGGAGGAAAAATTAAGTGTTTTGTAATTCACCACAGATGTCCTATACCAGCTTTTTATTTTTCTATTCATGCAAATAAAGCTTTACCAAGAGAGTGTCTGGAAGTTAACACGATATAACTTCGTGTTTGAATGCAAAATAACTGTAATGATGAACTTAACATTGTATTATATCCTGTAGACAAATAAATATCAACTTTCCGTAGATGTGCTTACGTATTTTTATGTTGAAGAACATGATTTACGTAAATACAATGATCATTCTGAAAAATATGATTTTTAACAATTTTGTAGATTCTATTTTATATTTCTTTGGGTTTGTTAGCCTGCACAAGCGGCGAACGAAGAGAGTTGCTAATGTCAAATGAGTTAATTTAGCAGTGATGAGTCATGGAAGCACACACCTACGTGTGTCCAAACTCATCGCGCGGCGGCGAACTGATCACAAAGGTTTTATTTACACGATGATGCGAACATCCTAACAGCCTTGGCTCGCTGTGCAGGGCAAATGATAAGACAATGTATTTTTTTTAATTTGTTCTATTTCATACGTGCAGCAAAGCACATCAGGCTCATAACAAAATTTAAAATTTGCTAACAAGAACAACAATTTGTACTATGAAATGTACGGTTTGTTTGTGAGAACACAAACTGTTCATTGGTCACACTTTATGTGTACGAAACGACGTGTAGAACTCTGATGCCAAAATGTCATTAAACCAAATCTTTAATTTCAGTTGAGAACTTACGACTTGGAAAAAATATTTTGATTTTGCACGAGAATCAGTATAACTCTGCTTGGTAGTCGAGCAGGACGGTCCGCTTAATCCAGATCCAAGGCTCCATTAGCGCAGGTAATGGGCCCGCCAAGTAACACATTAGTCTGGCGTGGGGGTGGCCTTAATGCAAAAACAGGAGATGAGAGCTGCCAAGTGATAGGAAAATCCGAAGAATTTCTGTGATCGGACTTTCGTGCTTCACGGGATCCAAACAGGAGTTCTGAATTCAGGGGTGGCTCAAGTCTAGACTTAAATCACAGACATTTTACGAGTCCGAAACGGGGTCTCGAAGGCGTAGTGCAAAGATGAAAACAATGTATCGATGAGTATTGCGTGCAACCATATTTAGGCAGCTTAATATCTGCGGGGTTTTGACGCGCACGACCCAGTAATAACGGGCGACTGCACAGCTGCAGCTACTCCACAGCGCGCCAGTTAACCTTAACTAATTAAAAGTACTCCCAGCAAGAGGCTGCTGGTACATCCGCTGCTCAGACCACGTTCAGAACTTTAGAGCACGTCACTGCAGAACTCTTACAACGCTCAATTACACGTGTAATAGAGACTAGTGGCGTTTGAAATTGGGCAAGCCGTTCTTTCTGAGTCGTACAGTACACTGACACTTGAAATTACAATGGGCCCTAAATTCTTGCTAGTGTCGATAAAATTTCGAAGGACGAAGATCACGGTCTTCATCTTTTCATAATTCGAAATATAAACTTTAGAAAAGTTAGAGACTTAAAAAAATGGCAATTCGCGACAAAAATATTTTTTGGACATAAATTCTCGTTGACTTGAGATTTTAAAAAAATATCGTATTGTTTTGAGTTAAATTCACGTCATACAAATTGCAACATTATAACCTTGATATCTTATTTACGATCAAAATATTAGATATGAAAAATCACTCATGAGCACTTACACTGTATCGATTCATTACCTTCACAGTCTAGCAGGAAGGTTCTCACACTCAAAAACCGTCTTTCAGGTAGTACAAACGTTGGTGCAGACCGCGATCTCCATAAACATTCCGCGTACAACACATCCAAAGATTAGATCGTGCGAATGCTGGTGCAGAGGGTTATCTACAATAACATTTTGCCCATAGCACTTCAACGAACAAATCTAGCAGATATTAGTGCTGAGCAGGCCTTCTCGTAGAACCCTCCACGTTCCACATTCGCATAGCAGATTTCCCGTATGTTGGTGCGGAGAGGATTTCCGTTCGTGCGGCGGGGGAGGCGGAGACGTCAGGCTCGCTGCTGTGGAACATTAATCACAATTATGAAGAGCAGCAGGAGACCTCGAGGCCTCGCACGGTGGCTGCTCTCGTGCCAGACTTTGAAGCTTCAAATGAGCTCTAGAAGAGCGACGGCTTCAAGCCAGAATTCGCAGGGATGATGGATTTGATAAAGTTTGGAATCCATTGGCTTCAATCTGTGGAATTCGTTCTTCCGAATGGTAATTAATCAAAGTTGGTATTGGATCAACGCTTGAAATCCCTTTCATCATTTGATGGGATTAGAATTTTAAATTTGATCCAAACGCTGTCACTGAAAGATTCCTTTTCCTTTATCGTTTTGTTAAAACTTAGTTGCTCCTCCGAAAAGTTGATCGAACTTTAAAAAAACAAAACAATATCTATCTTAAATTGGACACGCATTGCAGCACCTACTGGTGAATGGGCACCGAGAAATATGAGTGCGACTCACAATATCCACGCTAGATCGAATACTATCGCTGTTAAATGAAATGCCACTTGAGCTCCCAATATATACGGCTCGCTAGTGATTTTCATAGTTACGGCTCACAAATTATTTGCACCAAACTGATGATTTTTAGACTTGAGCTGCCGGATTAGATACAAGCAAACATCATTCTTATTTAAAAAAAAGGATAGAAAAGTCCCTTGCGGCCTTCACTCAGTCAGACTGAAGTCAGATTAGTAATCAGTTAAAGAAACAAAATATTTAAAGTCCTAAGAAAAAGGCACCGTCAAATTCCAAACTTAATCGTAAATAAAGTTGTAAGCCGCCTCAAACACGTCGATTTTTAGAACGCCTTTGACAAAGTTTCGCAGGAAACAATCATGACGAAAGTTAAAACTCGTGGTATCCAAGACAACGGCTCTCGATGGGCACAATACTGACCTATTGGTTACACGCTACAACAGACGATGCCTGAGCAATGATTGGACACCTGCCCCTTCTCGGGCTCCTCACAGCGTGTTTTAGGCCCGCTGTTCTTCCTTGTTGACAATAAAAACTTTGACCTCGAAATCGTCAGTAATGCACGTATCAAGTATGAAAACCGAAAGCTTGTTGATAACGAGCTTGCAGATTACGCAGAACTGCCACTCGTACAAAGGGTTCCCAGGCCGAGGCACCGTGGTACACCTCTGCACCAGTGTTAGTTAAAATGCTGCTGGCATCGTAAACGCCTTAACAACTCAGCGTGAACTATGCTGAATAGGTGATCACCATGGGTTCTAAGCTACTGAGTCGAGGTTTTTCTTGACTTCAAGAGGTAGAGAGAAAGGAATTATATGTACACGTATGTTTTTCCCTGGCTACGGGGACAGAAAACTTGTCTTTATTATGAAATATCAGAAGTCTCTTGTAGTGCCTCATCCAAAAATAGCGTCAGCATAATGTGAAGAAAAAAGTTAATATTAGGACCTTACTGATGATTATAATCCCCTTCAAAATATCCTAAAATTAATGTACTAGTACGAGTGCGCTGAAAATTATGATTGTGTGACCTTTGCTCTTCTTCTCTCGACCTGTTTTCTCCCCAACAGAGAGCAAAGGGCGGTAATAGTGACGTTGGTCACTAGACACAGAGTTAGTAGTACTACCAGTCCTTCTACTTGATTTACCTCTCCAACGTTACTCCTACTTCAGTCTCCGGGGGGGCTGGTGTCTGCGGCCTCAAGACTTGTGTGGCAGCCCTTGAAGATACCGCTTGGCTTGTTCCTGTTGACGTACTCTATTCTGTTCTACTCGAAATATATCCAGTATGTTTCCCATGGGGGATACATGAACTCTATCTCGTGGGAGTCTTTGCATTATTGATTTGCTAACTGTGCCCTTATCTCACACCTGACGTTGCTTTTTATCTGGATACGAGGACCCGAAGGAACAATAAAATAGTCAATTATTAGGGTAGTTGCGATATGCGATATGTTTGTTTTTCGGTATCAAGAAATATAATTCAATTTCAAAGATCAAACGTCTCAAAGAAGAGACTGGTCGTGTGGCTTACAATGTTACAGTACAGGTGCGAATTCAATTCCCGCCTTCGAAATTATAGAACCACTGATGGAACAGGTGAGCCATGATGTACCCATAACACTGTGATACCTCGCAACCAAGAGCACGTCGCACTTACGGTGACTGTCAGTTGAATTGTAGACTCGTCACGTGACACACTAATATAATACACGTGATACACTAATACAGGTTATACTCGTAAATGCTGTACGCGACCTAATCCCGTTACCCGCGTCAAAACTGCAATGAAACACTTAATGCACTTCAGAGCCTGGAAAATCCAATAAATCATACCATAATACAATTCTGATGACTGTGACCGTGATCATTCCTCTTTCTTTTCCTTTTACGCTAATCTTTTTTCCTTATTTAGGTCAAAGGGTGGTAATAAAGATATACTGATAACATGAATTACGCATATGAACACAAATATTGTATCTTATTCGTCCAGTGAATCATATGTACAAATCTGTTAGCGGTTGTGGCATGTAGCAGTAAATAATAATTGCTTGAAATGTGGTCTCCCCTCCTGCATTCTTATTGCTGGAAGACTTGTGGCCGCGGGCACACCTGCACTTTGAGCGGGAGTAGGACGCAGTCCGCTCCCAGTTTTGTAAGATACTTGGGATTATCTAGGGATCTCCAATACGAGCTCTTCGTGAGGGCACTCAACTGTGAGCACCTCTAATTGAACCTGCATGTATTCCAACTACAAACGAGAAGCACCTCTGATCCTGTCAGCACAACAACGTATGCAAATCTTTACGGGCGAATGTTGGAGCAAACTGAGGCAATCAAGTCGGTACTCGCTTTGCTTTAAAATAATTCGGGTAAATAAATGTTCCTGGTTACGAAAGAGAAGCGTGCGTGGCGTAGGTAGAACACTAGGGGTGAGGCAAATGAATGGAGGAGAAGATTGAATGATTCAAGGAATTAAATGATGTTGTTTGAGACGAGCTAACGTCACCATCCTAAACAAGCTTGTGCCTTGTTTTTGTGCACGCTTGCATCGTTTGAGTGAATTGAAGTTAGTATGGAATAATATGAATTGTTTATTAATTGCAGTCGTCTGAAACATTCGGAATAATTTTATAGGGAATTGAATATTTTTACTGAGAGGTACTCCCATGTCACCTAAATTTCGCGGATCTTTATATTGTGCAATTCGTAAATGGGTCAATCGTTTACAATTGAATGATTAATTTTAACTGAACAAGTGAGACAAGAGCCGTAACGTGAGTGATGTTGCCTTCCTTAAATGATTTCATCGTTACTTGACGACAAAAATAAATCATTAAAGTTGTGGAGTTTATTTATTTCAACAAGAACGCGCAGTTCCATATATATATATATATATATATATATATATATATATATATATATATATATATATATATATATATATATATATATATATACATGCGCTGATGAACTCACCAGCTCCTACGAGCACGATTGCTTTTCTGGAAAACGGACGGAAAATTTGAAACTGAGATTAACAGGAGGGAAATTCATTATTCACAATAAACAAGATGGGAAATGTCAGGCTAATTTCAGAGTTGAACTTTACGTTTAATGCATAGTAATAAAATTGGATAAAAATTTGATTTATTAAAACGCTCATATAACTTGAAAATATACGTAGACGAAATAATAATAATAATAACAATAACAATAACAGTTATAATAATAACAATAATGCGAGCGTTTTCTGTCTTGAATATCTTGAATATCTTGAAAATGTTCGGGCCTTTATGCCCTGGCCACACTGGGTTTGTGCATGGGTTATGCCTGTTTGTGGGCATGGTGTACCTTCGCATATTTCCGAGCTGTTGAATGAGACCGTTTCCCTCCGCCATCTGATGATAGTGAGGCAAGGGAGGCCTATCAGGGATGATTTGTAAAAAGTTATCCCGCTTCTTCCTGCTTCAATCGTTACTATTTCTAGTGAAAAATTTGTTAATCAATTATTCTGCAGAATTGCGACGCTCTTTTTTATTGCGACCTGCTTTTGAATCTTAAATAATTTCCTTCGCATAAAATTAGTTACCCGGGAGCTCTGCCTCCTCACATTAAACTCACACGCATCTGCAGTGACGCTTGCTTCACTTAGGTCTAACACAAAAACTTTTCGTAAAGCAGACTTTTCATAAGTCAATTATTTCTTCTAATCAATTAGACCAGCAGTCACTTCTGCTGTTCGCACGGAAGGTTTCATGTACAGTAACACGATGTGAAGGTTGACACAGTAAGGTAATCGTAATACTCATCCGAATTGTTCCAGTTAACCCTATCTTAGTGACTCCATTGAGCGTAGTAGACATGAACACCTCCGTTTTTTGACGAAAACTATTAAACTGGATTAACTATCCTGGATTGCAACTATTCTTAATTTGTTTTTAATTAGCGAGTTGCCTGACAGCTCAATATGATACAAGGTTCAATAAATCGCTTCAAAAATGTACAATATCAAACGAAGACGTCAATTATAAATTCCGTCCTAGAAGTATAGACTAGAAATTTCTTTACTTCAAACAGTTTCATTCTGCGTAAAGAGAAAAGAATATCGAAAATATAAAGTGTAACGAGATGCATCTTGCTCTGGTAAGGAATAAAGATAATTTTTATGCACACGTGTGCTTTAGGAAGGTAAAATTATAAGTTTCAAGTCAGCCTCACAACCTTCACCCCAAAGAAAAAGCATCCCAGAATTCTCAACCACTAAGCGGACCCGAGTAATATTAAGCAACGACGTCCTCTAGAAAGAACTAATTAGAATTGGATTACAAGTTTCCAGACGAAACTTCATGCATAATTTAAGCTTAAGGAAAAGATCCTTTGAACACCTTGCTCCGAGGTGGGATCTTTCGTACATCTCAGTACTGCTTACCATCTGGGACCTTCGCTAAACGCTTAACAAGCTCAAGCTTACTCATGTACATCAATCCAATGAGCCGTGAAGAAAATTGTACCTATAGTCTAATCTTCTATTTTCGTTTGAGGGTCTAACTTAGAGTGTTGTGTTGAATAATAAAGATGTTGTCATTCATTTTTGCTTGATGCTTAATTCACTGATTTGAAGACAATTTAAGTTCTTTGTAAGTAGTGACTACAACCTTTATTTGTTGCATCTAATTATTTAGAATATCCATTGTGAGCCCATACGAGAATTTTGTTGGAACTGACTTTTTGGACTTCTGAGGTACTGCTACTATTACTACTACTACTACTACTACTACTACTACTACTATTACTACTACTACCACTACTGTTGCTGCTGCTTCTTGATGCTTAATTCAGTAAAATGATCTTGCAAGAGGTAAGTTATCCTTCGAGGCTAAGTTCTAAAATTGTAGCACAATTGTGAGTCGGTCACAGTTTCCAACATCTAGAGCGGCTGAGAAAGACTGGCGGTCACTATTCTATCATGCCATCTGAAATGCTCTTTCTCGTCGCATGGGAATGGCAAAGTATGTGAAAACGTTCAAAGTTAAGAAAAAATGAAGACAGAAGTGTTGAGAAAATTTTCAAAGAAACCGAGTGTCAGCTGACGACTGAGGCCTAAAGCTCTACCAAGGTAGGACTCGAGGAATCAGCATTTAACAAATTCAAAACTTAACTTCTTTTCAAATCCACGGCCAAAAAGAAGCTACCAAGCGTGAGGAAACCTGAGCTGATTTATTTCAAAAGTGTTAACAGTTCTGTGGCGTTGACGGATGATAAATTGAAGCTGTTCAAGATGTCCAAAATGATTGACTTCGAGCTTGAAATCAGTCCTGAGTGGCAGTAGTAGAGCAGAATGCATAACAGGAAATCCCTCCCTTTAAATACAACGTTTACTTATTTTTCTTGGGTCACAAATTTGTTCCTTGGGTCAATTCCGTATACAGAAACTTGAGTTCCGTCTCAAAAGAACGAAGCTCACTTTCAGCAGGAAGAAAATTTCGTTCCAATGTTTCAACAGCTCCTGATTGTAGGAAAAATCAATTTCAAGAATAACTTCATAACCATACTACTTATAGATATTTCTAGCCAATAAAATTTGCATTTTGAAATTTGCTGCTGTTGCTGTAGAAAAACGGGGATCATTATCAGTTTTACCTCATTTTTTACCCAATAGTTTCTTCATCAGCTATAATTGATGATCCAGTTGTTCCAAAAAACCTGGTGTGAGGTCAAGTTATCACACGTTCTTTATCCACTAAGTTAACTGCAGATATCAGAATGTGATAGCGTATGGGTCAAGCATCCTTCAGTACAATAAATTAATGAAACTTTTTCTGACTGCGACGCAATAGGCTTCCTCTTCTGTATACTCATACTGAAACTTATGAAGACAAAATTGAAAAACAATAAAATATGACGTATAGAATAGAATTTCATTTCTTGAAAAATATGTAAGTATTGAAAAGAAATAACTTAGCCAAAAGTGACCACTATAACATTTCTAAGAATACCTTCGGGACAAGCCAAACAAGCGAACAAAATCTTGTTCTGCCAAAAGTCACGGACCTACTACGTTCATGGAGCTCTACACTCACCATCTCGTCAGGAGAGGACTGCTCTGCACCGATGTTTAATAATGAAAAATAATGATTTTTAATCACTATCGAAAAAAATTGTTGATAAAAGATTGAGCGTTTTTATTGTTAATTACCCATCACATGAATTATTTGTGCGTCGCTACCCCATTCTAGAATGTGAACCGGAACTTGCATGCCGTCAAAATGAATTTACACTTGAATTTTGGATATTCAGCAGTTAATCCAGTTGGTCAACGAAATTTTTTTAGGCAAAGTATTCTCTTAAAATAGTATGATGATAATTATTCAATTGTCAATTGTTCCGTCAATATATCAGCCAGCTCTCAATGATTTGTATCCTTAATTTGTGAAATGCTCAAAGTGTAGAAGTTACAAAATATACACTTGAATTCATAAATATTCCAAGGTCATGTTCAAAGAGAAGTTAGTACAAACTATTTTCTGAAGGCCAACTTCTTTTTAAACTGTATGAATCATATTTCTAAAGCCTTATTACATTCGTAAACTTGTTCACAAGTAAGGCAAGTCATCAGTAAAAATATCACTCTCAAGAAAAAGAAATCAACACAGAAATATAGAGCTAAATATTTGCTTTTCTGAAATTTAGAATATATAGTCACTTATGAATAAACATATCGTACGTACAGGCTCTTACGATTTTTATGTTACCATTTTTCATTAAAATTGCTATTCTCTTGCGTTTCCATGAGATCAAAATCGCATTTGAAATTTTTACGGACTATATTTTTCAATTTTTACGTTTGATGTCCGTAAAACAGTCTCGACCTTTACTTTTGAGTCCAGATAAAATTGTGGGCTGGGGCTGGAAAAACTCTGAGCTTTCACTGCACGTTGCCATGCGAGAGGAGGCGATACATTGAAGGAGGCTGAAATTTTGCTGGAAGCGTGAGAGCCTCAAAGCGAATGTCGACTGAGACTAAATCTATGATGAATGCAAGCCCGTTGGACGAATAGGTAGAACATAAGAACACGAGCTTCAAATCTCGAGGAAGACCTAAAGGTTTCTCCAGCACGGCTTCTCGTCATTCATGTGGGATAAATCTGTGGAAAATTCCCTTACCTCACAAAGACACTTTCAATTTTTTCAGTTTTTTGGGATAAATCGATCATTTTTCATTCATCTTTTCGCAATGGCTCTCTTAGATGAAAATTTGCTAACATTTACACCTGTGATAATGTTCGAGAAATATTTCAGGGCTTACGAAAGAAATAATCCGTATGAATTATCCATTAACAACATCATTTGAAACGTATGAAGAGACTGATATCAAAATTTCCTAAGTTTCCCCGTTTATCTGAAGAGAATTTTTTGCTCACAATGCCGGCAGGTGAGTCTCGTGTGGCACCTGGGGCACGGAGGCAGTGGAGCTCGAGCGAACACAAGAAACGGATCACCTCGACACCTTCTCCAACTTGCACAGCAGTAACTTTAAAAAACAAGTTTATTTTACGATGCCAAACTTGAATCTCATATCACTTGTTAATTTTATTAAGTCTTTATAAATGCTAATACCTTTGAGTGAATTTTGAATCGATCTTCAATTGATTTGATGAAAAAATACTTCATTGGTTCGCTAACGAATGAAATCTTCACATTGGGCCTCATTAGACAGGAAAAAATGTTAGTAGATCAAGTATCCATCATTGTTAACTCTGTATGCAGAGGTCAAGTAAAAGTTGCAACTAAAAGACGTAGTTGTTTACGCCCGGCTGTTCCCATATTTTCTCTCTGCATCGACCAAAGACATCTCCTCAAAGCCTCGTGATCGCAGTTACCTCGCCGACCGTCCCAGCAAGGGCGGCCAAATGCGGGCGCCGTCTCTTGCACAACCCACTCCTGGCTGTTGGCGACGTGCTCATGGAGAACAAACACTGTGAAGTGAGAACAATCAGTCAAGAAATACAGGGGTTGCGGAGCTTATTAATTTGCAAAGCAATACGCTAAGTGCCTCTCAAACTACTAGGAAGAAACAGTAAAGCGTGACTGATTTATTGCACCAAGACGCTCTTCGGGAAATAACAACTGTCGCTGTTAGTCAGAAATTTGAAAAATGAAATAATATCTAAGGTAAGGGTAAGCGCTATGCTTTCCGTGCTTTAGATCTTGGAGATGTGCTAGGTACATTCGAGAAAAAGCATATCCTAGGACCGTAGTTCTGCCGATCGCTCAACTGAATTCGAACCCTAAATATGAGTTTGTTCATCAGACAACTCGTTAGGTTGCGAAATCTCCTTGGTATTATGCCCCATGATTTTGTGCAAATGGATCAGAAGCATCTCTGAATATATATGTGGAAAATTGTGCCTCAAAGAACCCCTGATTTTTAGTTTGCTGGTAACAACTACATCGTAAAAGCACAGCTTCATCCGCTGATGAGCAGCTCAGGCGCATAAAAATGCATCCACTGATTTTTTGTGCTCCTCACTGGCTGCTCATGAATCTTTATCCTTCGAAATCCAAGTTTAGAATTCACGTTGTTTTCGACTCTCTACCTTGCTGAAGCGAAACAAAAGTACCCTCTCAAACAAGGTACGATGTGTTATTACTTCTGTCGTTAATAAAAGCACTAACTTTTGGTTCGTCAATTGGACTGCGGCATGGGTCAAATATTTGCCTCACACTCTGCAGTCAAACCAATGCCGCTCCTACTTTTTATCTTTAGAGCAATTCGGTTATCCAGCAGCCCCATGCAAGATATTTTTGTGTCTTGCAACTGTGTTGAAATCAAATGTCGCTTTGACGAATTCAATTTCTATTTCGTTGAAATCAACTTGAAAAGGTATAGTATGCTAGTAATAGGTGCATAAAAATTCCTTCATCAAGCGAGTCTTGAAATACTGTCGTACGAACTTACGTGATTATTTTTAGGCCCTAATTATTTTATGTAACACTATATGGGTATTTTGAAATGAACGTTTTATACGCACGTTCTGGAAAAACAAAATTCAAGCCTGTGAATTTTTCTCTACTTATTCTCGCGCTAACTTGGAATTCTCAATTGAAACTTCTTATCGCAAGCTTAGTATCTAGCAGATTTATTTGTGCTCCTTGTTTCCTTATCTGTTCTATTACGGGCCTTTTTACTCACTTCGCCTAGCAGTCCTGGAGCCATTACTTGTTGTTTACTGCCATCTCTAACTTACTCAAGTTGAAATTAACCTCCATTTTTGTGTTGTTGCCGATGGCATCGTCTTACTTAGGTTCTCTTCTGCCTCGCTGAGGCTGCCGACTCCGCTCTATCTCACAACTTCAGGCTTTCACGGCTCTTGGACTGACCGCAAAAATCAAAATAAGAAATCAGACGCTTTGTTGCAAATAAGTTCTTGCAATTCCTTTTGGTTTATCAATGTTATGGGTCGAAAGCATTTGAAAAGCTGTTGCATCGTCGATGGTAGCTATGCCGATTTAAAGGACACAAATTTTCCTATTAAATAAGAATTTTTAGAAGCTATTTTTTAAGCTGCTACACTGCCTATGGTTAATCTGACTTCATGACGAAGATTATCAACCGTAGACGTGTTTTAAAAGTCTTCTGGATTTGCTGCATTTGTGATTGTGCTCTAAGTAGCTCGTTAAGACGATTTTTGAATATCTATTAGATACACCAATTGTCTCCTACAGCCCTTGAAACATTAATCTTTCGAAAAGCATCTTAATTGCTCAAGAGACTCATTATGAATAAAGTGAACACTTTTTTGCAACTTCCCTGTCATGACACTCAGTTTTTCATGAGCAAATTTATACACAATTTTGGATCACATTTTACCGATGTTTGAACAAAACATGAAGAGCTTGAATTTTTTATCTCACCTAAATAAAAATTGCTTTGGCATTGTGTTATTAATTATTCTGACTTGGAGGAGCAATGAACGAGCCGAGACTCGAGATATAATGTTCCGCGGGTCCGGGTTTTGATTGCATAATATAATTTTTTGAGCTCGCAATGCTCATCTGTACATTGCAGAATAGAGTGCAGAGTAACAAAAAGTGAAATCGGAGATTTTCATTCAGAACGAATTTACGCATGGACGACTATTGAATATTCCGATAATTGCACACATACTGCGCGGAGAATGCTGAAAAATTTTCTTACAAGCTCTGTAGTGTTAGTTGTGTGTCAGATGTTCAAACTACTCAAAGTACACACTATGTATACCTAAGGGAAAGTGAAACATTAATATACTCGAATATAATTCAAGAGGAGCTTGCGTGACGTGGTTGCCTTATCTTGTTGACTTGTGTGTGTGTGTGCCTTGACCCTGTACAGCTCTGGATATCCGGCCCTAACAGTACGGCTTTTAGTTTCAGTTTCTATGTTTTTGTGCGGCTGTTTATTTGGTTGTTGTTGCTATGGCAGTCCGCTGCGTTAACAGCAATATCCGGACACTCAGGGCCCAAGCTTCAAGCCGGATACGGACGAGTTACAGGCCGGATACCACAAATCGCCGCCCCGATGCTGGTGAGGGGCATGCCATGGTAGCGGCTCGGCAGAACCGACTACACCTGCTCTGGAAAATATGTCTGCCAGATCTTGAAATTTCACGTTCGTCAATTCGTTCTGCACAACATAAATGCCTACAAAAGTAGTAACTGCTCTGTGTGAGAGAAATTTTACCATACCGGGAATTCATGGTGAATGAATTCAATTAGGAAATTTTCAAAAGTAAGAGTTTGCTGATATCGTAAAACGTTTTGAACAGTAATACAACATTTCCACTGCTACGATAAGTGCTGAAATATCATTGGGATTTAGTGTAGAGTTTTCGGGATGAATTTATTCCTAGAACATTTTACTTGGTAATAATTCCAAACAACTTCAAGGCAACCCAAGACTAACAGGACGAGCAATGCAAATCAGGCGTTTGACAACGGTACGATCAAGTCTTGGACAAAGACTCGGGATGTAATCAAGCAACTGAGTTTGTCTTCCCATATTATTTGTAAAAATGATGTCCAAGAAATATTTATAGACGATATTTGTTCGGGAAAATATCAACACAGAGGGAAATTTAGTGTAGAGACTATCATAATGTAATAACTTAAAAAATAAAAAAATAATGCATAGTAAATATTCATTCCAATCACACGAATTGCGTTTCATCACATTTGTTTAACCAAAGACTGCATCACATATCTGCCAACTTGGCAAGATATAAAACAATTATGAAGTACTGCATATTTCGACAGTGGCATTCTACACCAAATATATCAAGTATCTTACATACGTACATTCATATCATATTAATCTATAATTTATAATTTGCCTGCTGCTTATTTTTCATGGGTACAACAATATGAGCCGAAGATGCATGTGGGAGCCCTGCTAACACTTCCAGAGCAAACATATTGATAGAACGTCAGTGTTCTCACTAATTGTACGTTACTTTGTTCAATATCTGTTCAGCAGCGCTCATTCTTCACTTTTTAACATTTAGCTATTAGGAAAAACGTTTGGTAAACTTCAAAATGCTTTTTAAATGCGTTTCTTTTTCAATGCTATCACCGTTGAGTAAGGTCATCGTAGTTGTAGCGCATGCCAGAACTATTGTAGAACAGTACAATAATTTGGTTGTACTGCTGCCGTAGCGTTCGTCCTATCGAAACTTAATTGAATAGCAACACCGACAATTTCTTATGCGTCAATTCTTTGCCTAAGCTGAAATTTAAGAGTTGTGAAGAATAAGTAATAAAAAAAATTCTCAGATTACATATTTTGTTGCCATTTGGTGAAGCCGAGCTACCTGAATATTAAAATAAATATAATCATTCCCACCCCAACCGTCATCGTCGTGAGCAAAATATGCACAGGAGAAAAGAAATTAATTGACAGGATTATGAGCTGATGAGATATGAAGTAACGCTGTATTTAAGCTGCTCATGAGTGAAAAGAGATTCCGTTTTAAAAAGGTGAAACCTTACGATAAAAAAAAATGAGCAAATCACGTACGTAGATAAACAGAAAATGCGCATCTCCTTGATCGAGACGTCGCTCCCATTGGATGAAATCTGTCGAAAACGGATATTTGCTTCCATAAATTTGATCCGAGTGTTATTTTTTCCTATCTTTGTGTGACTTTTTTTCTTTCCCTGCATTCAGAATTGAAGCATTCAATATTTATAAAGCAATATCCGTTTTCGACAGATTTTCACGATTATCAAAGATTCCATAACATCCATTCGCTCTTCTTTCCCTGTCTTTTACGACTTCTTTCCATGTCATTTTCCGAGTTCTTAGTTAATTCGCTTTCCTTGAGCGTGCGATGTACGTTTTATTTCCAACCAAAAGATTCGAACTCCTCTCCGAGAACAAAAATTACCGTACGTATGGTAATGTGTACCCCAAAATTTTCCTCTACATCAAGAAGATCGCCCGTTGTCGGGAAGTTCGTTTAGGCAGAGGCTCCCAGACACCTCCTGAAGTTACCCCCCGAGGGTAATTTAACCATTTCCCGGGGGTAATAAAAGGGTGACAGAAAAAAGGAAGGATCGTGAAAATTAGGAAACCATTGCTCTACCTGGCATTAGGATGAATGTTAACTTAGTCTGAGGTTGTAAAGTTGTAAAGAAAGCCAATAAAAATCTATATTACGTTTAATAATCTATCCATGCTGCACATTTACAAACCCGTTTGTTTCATTTTTTGTGAGGAAGTGTTTATTTGCGCGCTAAATGAATTAGATAAGAGAAATATTCACGGCTTCAAATTTTCAGGTACGTCTCTCTTTAATCAAACACACCATTAAAGAGAGAGTCCATGGCATGCAGTGATACAAAATATTACATTATTTCGCATGAGATTTACCGTCATTTTTTCACGGTGTAGTGGTAGTAGTAAGAATAGCAGCGCTCTAATAACTCTGATTATCTCGTACCGAAGGAGAAAGGACAATTAAATATGGGCTTGAGGGAACGAAATATCTATGCACGACGTGTATTCCCACACAACATCCCACCGCCACCACAACTGCAGCCACAACTGCCACCACAACCGCCACCACAACTGCCACCACAACCGCCACCACAACTGCGACCACAACTACGGCCACAACCGCCATCACAGCTGCAACCACAACTGCGGCCACAACTGTCACCGCGACTGTCAAATCTGTCTTCCAGTCCGCGCTTCAATTACTAGAGTTTATCATAAAATTTTTATCTCAACGCAGTCGTGATCACTATCACATTATAAAGATGCTGTGGTTCCTCCAGTTCCGTTCACGCAAAGTTCTGCACAGTTTATTTTTTCCTGCATTTTTCGATCCGTTTCAATCCTGGAATCAACAGTGTATAATTTCTGTAACCTTATACGTGATAAAAATGCAGGTAGAGAACGTTGTAACTCATGTCCAACATAAGTGAGGCGAGCAGGAGCAGCTGGTGTATGTTCAAGCACTTTTGGATCGTTCAAACTGTCTGAGTGGCCGCGTGGTGTCGCCCATCACAACCGTGCTTAAGTGAAGCTATAGCTGCCTGACCCAACTTTGGGCTGTAGCAGCGTAATGTCATAATTCCTTGCCTATTATAACGTCTTCTGGCAGATGATCAAAAAGAGAAACGCCTATGAGATTCAGGATGCACAATATTTAATTACCCTGCGCCTCCAACTCATAAACACACATGAGTTTAAATATTAACCCTGTCTATTTGAAAGTTATCCTAAATAATGAAGACAGACATAAACTTCACTCAGAAACATCGAGACGTGCTTGCAAATGTCGCTATTTCACTTTCCATAGATGTTCCAATCACTAATGTTCCAATTTCGTTCACTTTCCTCATTCAAGGCATTTTTGTTTTGTTTTAATGAACGTCGTGGATGCGAGAAAAATAACACTTGAATAGAGGAAAAATTCTGTTAAATCGATACGAGAAAAATTTGCAGGTATGGATGAATCTCACAATCTTTCGGCAAATCTGGTTTAGATATTGAATCTTTGCATGACTCTGAGGTACCGTAATCCTTAATCAGGGTTATTGCTTCTCCGGACAGATGTTGAAATACATTTGCATAACAACGTGAGTAATGTAGGAAAAAACAGTCGGCATTTGGTCATCTGACGGCGCTCGCCCACCCGTCATCTGACGGCGCTCGCCCACCCGTCATCTGACGGCGCTCGCCCACCGCGTCATCTGACGGCGGTCGCCTACCCGTCATCTGACGGCGCTCGCCCACCGCGTCATCTGACGGCGCTCGCCCACCCGTCATCTGACGGCGCTCACCCACCCGTCATCTGACGGCGGTCGCCTACCCGTCTTCTGACGGCACTCACCCACCCGTCATCTGACGGCACTCACCCACCCGTCATCTGACGGCACTCACCCACCGCGTCATCTGACGGCGGTCGCCTACCCGTCATCTGACGGCGGTCGACGGCGGTCGCCCACCCGTCTTGTGACCGAGACGCACCCGACCTCGTCTTCCGCTTTAATCTTGCAGGAGTGTAATCGTCGAGGCAAGAAATGATGACATGAGCCGCGCCGCCGCGGCAAAATTCTTAAAACTCCCGCAGATTAAACCGCGTAAAAGTCTGCCAAAAAATATGCAGTGGGCCCTCTTTATTAGCATCATCCTCGCACAGAGCAGCGCTGGTGTAAGGCCAGAAACTTGCTGAAGAAATATGTCCCTCCCGGCGACCGTTTTAAGCCCTTCCTTAATTTTATATAGTTTGCTTTGCAAGAGAAAATTTTCAGTCTGCATCGCTTGAGCATTTTACGAGGACAAATTTGAGCGGAAAGTTGGCTGCCATCTGTGATGTTTGCGTCGGGATTCTGCAGCATTCGTCGAAGCTGTTTATGACAGCATGAAGCGTAATGCGCCAAGTGCTAGCGTATTAGGGATTTTTGCTTCCCCATCCCGATGTTTACTAATAAATGTCGCTTCAAACTCTGGAAAAAAATCCTCTTAAGTCCAGGAATGAATTCGTGCGAGTTGAAACTCCATCAGATTTAGTTCCGAAGTTACGCGAAGAATGTTCTCAGAAGCCATCAGTGTTTATATTCTTTGCGACAAGTCTAGTTGAAGATCGACGGCAGGCGGAAGTTAGAGAAGTCTGAGTTCTAACTCTGTCTTCAAAGTCGTCACCAGAAGGCAGTCTGGCTCTCGATTGAGAGCATTCAAACCAATTAGGACCGACAGCCTCTTCGTGTCTGCGTCGTACTCTTGCATGCAACCAATCAAATTTCTCTGCTCTTTTCGAAAATGTTCTTTTACAGTTGCAACATAATTTGAAAGCACGATGCTGTCAAGTTCATGGCGAAAGAAAATTAGGTCATAGAAAGCTTCAAAACGTAGTATTTTAATTGATTTATTGTTAAATAAAGAATCAAAAAATAATAAAATGAAACATTATAAAAACATCAGCATTGCCCTAGTTACGCGTAATTGCACAATTCAAAACTGTACAATTCATTGAATATAGAATAGCGGTCCTTTCAAAACAAGTTAACGATCAGGAAAATAAAATAACTACTTAAAAGTATTACCCTTGAGGAAAACACCGGATATTCTCTGCAAAAATCATGACTATCGCGGATAAATTTAAAGGAAACATCTTTAAATAATGATGGACCGAGATGAATTATGACCAGTGCAATATTTTTTTAAATCGTATAGTACAGTTTTCTCAATCGGTTGTCCTGTTATCCCACTGATGATGATGACGACTACGCATCAAGATAAAATTTTGAATCACTGTAATTCAAATGCGTTTAACATACAAGTTCAATGTAGACCCGATTCAAGTAAAGAGTAGACTCTCTAAAATGATATTCATTTTCAATGTCAAAGAGTATTTTTTCAAAGTCATTGAGACAGACCGTACAACTTATATGCAGTTCGCATATCAAATCAATGCAGCATCAACACGTACAATGAAAGTATGTACAACTTACCTCATGTCAAACATTCTGAAGAAAAAAATATTAAACGCAAATTGTTGAGTGAGTAAATGAACGTTTTATTCTGAAATAAAGCCTTCAATAACCTGTATTCCAAGGTTAAACGATTTAAAAATGTATCGCGACGTAAAGTGACTTACATAATTATGAGTCTTCATTAAATTTGTTCAAAACAGAGTGAATTTGTTCTAAGACAGAGTGAACACGGGCTCATTAGTGAGCACTGAGCGGGATGAGGTGATTCCGAAATGGCGCCAGTGTACGTTTGTTCATTGATCGGGCTAAAATCTGTGCCCGAATTACGTAAGATTTCTGTAGATTATGGCACGGCCTGTAAAAGTTTACTGAAATACGGTGACGTTAACATTTATCAGCTGATGAAATTAGACCACCCTTCAAAATTATTGAGGAAGTCGTCACAGACTTCGAATGATTCCCTTGCCAAAGAAGCCGTTTGCATCTCAAGTGTTGAAGAGCGACAAGGCTTCAAACCTATTTTTCCAGCAAATGACAAACTGTTGCGCTATTTTCACGGTGGAGATCTGAGAAACGTTAGTTCTTCGGCTTCTATATTGTAGTAAGTATTTCTAAGAAATCAGCCCTTGAAAATTCACTAAACATTATCAGCGTTGGGAGTACCAACGCAACTTTCTAAAGTTGAGACTTATTTCAGCTAGCGGTGTTCTGGATAACGAACTCGCATGGCAGTGGCTTTGGCTCCCTGCGCACGTTCCCGCTCTTACTACCCTGCAATTGGGAATCGCGCCATCGCTCTATAACGTCGTAAGAGAATCTAACGATGCAGCTCACGAACAGGCGGTCAAATGAGAGAAAAATTACCATTTCTGTTGGAGAACTTTCAGAGGACCTTATCTTATTGAAACTTACGCACGCTTAACGATTAGTAAGCAGTGATGGTAACTTTGCAGGATCATACGAAGCATACATTTCATATTCATTAGTGTTTCCATGAATTATAGAATAATTCAAGAATGAGTAAAAATATAAAAGGAGATTTACAGTTACACTATTATTTGACACCCCAGAAATTACAGATATTTTCAAAACAGTTTCGAAGAATGAATCCCAATGTGAACAGCAAGAAGAATTAAAATAGCTCAGTGTCCAGTCGAGGTAAAATTAAATGCTGGGGATCTACAACAACGTACGTAGATATTACTGCCCGATGTTGAGTTTTGACAAGAGTCGGAAAGTTTTGGTTTCCACAAAAGTTCAACGTAGTATTTATTGTCAACAATACGACCGCTTTTTGGGGACATGACAACACAAAAGTCTAAAAAAAGGGACAAGTCTAAAAACTTGTTTGGAATTTAAACTACAGTGTCTTGTGGTACCGATACCAGACATGCTTATAGTTGTAAAAATAATAATGAAGTACTTACATAATGTGAAATTAAATATGTATGCTCACAGGACAGGCTGTAGAGGCAAGGAGCTCATTAGATTGCATTGGGATGAAATATTGTTCGCTTGTGTCGGCTTCCACCAAGACGAAGGTTAAAGAAGTAGAAAAATTCTTTTTTTTAAAGTGAACTATTTCTAGTAAAAAGAGACGTGAAAAACATATAGAGGTGGTTTTCAACTTACCTTAATATTAAAAGGGATGCATCAAGTATAAAGTGTTACTGTCGTCTCATGATATAGCTCTTGATCTGTTCTACCAAGATACTGCTTCATCTTCTAATTAGCTTCTTATAATACAACTATTTTACACACTAATTTACACGCTCAATGCGGTTGCCAATTGAAGAGCGGTTGTTTGCTGGAATCAACCTAGTGTTCTATGCAGAATACGACTGAAGAGAGTTTATTTGCTAGGAATTAACCTAGTGCTCTACGGGGGGCAGTTTGTACTGGATAAACTGTTTTAGTTCGAAGTTCCGTGCACCGCCCGAGGCAGTTGATGGCAGGACTAAGCTTACACCAGAGCGCACAATCGCAGAGTGAAACGTTCACGGCCTGAAAAAATTTCATTCAGGAAAGTTTACTTGGAAATTCAATGCCATGGTGTAGAAGGAAAGATAAACGGATGTACCATATGCTGTAATAATATACATGAACGCTTTTCATCTTGAAACGAGCAAAAGAGTACATTTTTTACCATAATTTTATAATAAAACTTTCAATTCTATGAATCACTTTATTCAATCATTGGGGCAAATTTATAGAATATTTCAATTGCGAGTTGGAGATAAATGGTGCTAAAGTTGATACGATGTTGATGAATTGGAAGAACAAATCCTATCTACAGGATTTGTACTGATGGACTGAACTTGCAGAGAATGTAAAAAGCGAATAACTAATTTATGCATGACGTTGTTATTGCAAGGTTACATATTTCTTTGCACGTTCTCCTATGATTAGATTAAAATTTTTGCGTAGCCTGCATTTGTATTTAGCAGAGGCTGGAAGTTTCCTCCATTTTTCTTTGCTAAACGATAATCTCAGCGTTCAAGACGAACCAACCGACAAAACGTCTGCGTTTGCTCCTTTTTTTGACTCGAAGCCTTTGACTCAAAAATTTTCGCTACCGAGACGACATTTTGGCCCATCGGAGGTTTTATCCAACCTTATAAAGTTGATGGCTCTAACAGAACGAGTTTGGTACGCAATGCATAATTTACCATCCGAGTGCACAAAATGAATGATGAAGATGGGGCGTGAAATAGTGTTGCAGTCGGAAAAAAATTCCGAGACCTCCTCGACTGCAAGATTTGAAATCGTGAATGGTGGAGAGGCTGTTCCTTTTTTCTTCAGATCTGAGACTTTACGTGACCAGCAGCTAGCATTGTCTCGAATGATCAAAACGTAATCATCTCTATACAATGTCGCAAGCCCTTCCTTAGTCATTATTCTTTTTGAAATTTGATCACCTGAGAAATAAAGTTCGGTTATTGAGTTGTTCCCCCACCTCAGCTCAGCGCTACCGTCAACACTGCTGTGTCTGGGGGATGATTTAACACTGCAGAGGTGACAGTTGTCGGCGGGAACAGATGACTATTTCCACTGCAGATGCGAGGGAGTGGCATGCTCACGGAAATAAATTAAGGCAACTAATGAATTCAATAATTGATGAAATGCAGATCTGCTTTCTCCCCTGTTTGCTCATTAATTAGTGCTGCAGTGACGTTCCACGTACAGGTGGATGTAAGACAGTATAAGAGTCTAAATGTGGCTAACGATGACTGAAAATTATTACACTTCACCATTGTTGATTTGAGGTGACATCTGGAGATTTCAGGTGAATAATGGAGATTTTAGGTGACCACCGTGGATTTAAATTAACTCCGGGAGATTTCAGATACGTAAATATGGCTGTAAATAACCCCATAAATGTACACGTAAGTCCATGCAAAATAATACAACTCTATAAACTGCAGGAGATTTCCGGAGACTCCCGGTGACTTCCGGAAACCAAAGTTTGCTTTAGATAACTACGTGTGGCTTCTGGTGAAGCAAGTAAACTTGGTTACTACTCGGTTACTACTTGGTTACTACTTGAGTAAAGTACTCGAATAAACTTGGTAAACTTAGTTTACTACTTATGTACAGCGGAGACTTTTCCTTGAAGCTTTCAGTGATAAATATCATCCAAATTCTATTAATAGATCTCTCTAATCTAAAAAAATATATGAACCAACTATTAAATCAATTTTTCAAAATTGCATCCAGAGAAATTTTTTCTTCACACATTACAATCCTGCTCTCAGATAAATTAATCCTCAATATTATATTTCTTTATTTTTACTTACTCTGTTTACGGATGCACAGATGTGAATTACGTCTAAAGTTTTCGTTGTTTATTCCCTTGATAATTCGCGCTGCTTCAGGGCGAAAGCATGAGATGAAAAAAAAGCTCATGCTTCAACTTTAACACCTTACAAGAAAAAACAGCTTTATATGTTTTGAAAATCAATTTCCACTGCTATGATAAAGATTTAGCACAACGGTAAAACATTCATGCTCCACCTGGCTTATATTTTCTATCAATTTTAATTCATAGATGCAGTTTTCTGAGCAAAGAACTCATCAGAGGGCCTTCATAATGGGGAGCTCTTCAGTCTCCTTATTAAATTTTAACGCTAAAGTGAGCTTCCTAAAGAGCTTTTGTTTGAAAGAAATGCTGGAATCACACGGGCGCAAGCCGTTGTTGGACCATATACCACTTAAATATACGCTTATTGAAAAAAATCCTAACCATCAACCGAGTTTAATCGAACGAGTTATTTCCAAATCATTACTTCAAATTGTTTAAATACATACGAAACTACATGACGTTGGCACAATTCTAATACTGTTAGACTCACTCCGTTGAAACCGATCAATTAAAATCGACATTAATTAACATTTCATTAACAGTTATATTTTTAATTTAGAAAATAATTCAGATGATGTGTGGCCGCAGAGAAACAAAGAACAAACTGAATCATCGTATGTGAATTTTTGCGGATCTGCAATGACCTCACGCTTGTGTGGTGTGTGTGTGTGTGTGTGTGAGTGTGTGTGTGAGTGTGTGTGTGAGTGTGTGGTGTGTGTGCGAGTGTGTGTGTGTGTGTAAGAGTAAGGGGCTGGGACCAGACGCAGTGGCTTGGATTGAACCAATCTATAGAAACGATTGAACTACGTGAAGGTTTCTGTCTTGAGTGTCCGCTCTGTTAACTATCGTTCAGAAATGCGTAGTTCAATCATTTTTTGTCAATTTTACCTTCAACGAAATCGAATTACTTTCTACATACCGTACGGTGTCGAGGTATGCATGGTATACAGTATGGCATTGGTATACTTATGTCATAGAGAATTGTTTTGGAATAGTCTATTGATACAGTATGGTGCTGGCATAGTTATGTAATGCAGTATGGTGTTGGGATAGTTATGTGATGCAGTGTGGAGCTCGAATAGTTATGTAATGCACTGTAAAAGAAAAGCTGAGATATCTAGATTGTACAGTTTTCCCTTCTAATTATTTGTTATGGAGAATAGTGTAAGAAGAGTATTACTTCTTTGTATTAGATTGGTACAGAAATAGTGACATTGATCAATATGATGTCGAGAAAGTAATGTCGTACAGTATTTCCGTGTGGTGCTCAGGTCTTAGAGTGGCTTGATATAACAAGGTGAGTTCTCGGACTTCCAGCACATGGATGCAATAAATAAGAACAGATCGTGTTTCTTACCTCATAAAAACAAGAACGTTTCCTCGCAAGTGTGAAGATTGAATTCGAGCGAAAGAAAGCTCGATAAATAGCTACCTAGTTTGATAAATCCTAAGCCCTCTCTGTCATTACAAAGTAAAAAAGAATGGGAACTAAAATAATAATGACTACTTTTGCAATGAGGCAGATAATTCATTTTTCACGAGTTTTAGTAAATATCGTCAATTTTCTTGGAAATTAGGGTTAGGGATATTGCACGCACCGAGTTCTAATGTTGAACTTATCCCTTGAGGTCTCTTACCGCAAAAATACTGCAAGGTTTTAGCAAACATCAGGGTGTGAAATACAACAGGGAAAGAATCGCAGGTTGTGAAGGAGAGCGTTGGCTATCGATCACGAAATCAGCTGCGGTATAAGTTGCGGCTTCCGCTGAAGAAATGTTATTAGGAAGATAAATTAGTCTGAGGACTCCCTAGTCTCTCGCTCTTAGAATGGTTTTACCATTGCAGCCTATTGTGACTGATTACTCCGACCAGAACAGAATTCGCAAGAACGTCAACGGGGTAAGCTTCGAAAGAAGACCGATGAGAAGCTGACTTCTCCATCAATATTTCTCTAAGTTTGCAATGCAAATACTTTTTATAAGATTTTTTAGCTTAGTAATGCAGATTCTATGGTTGGTTGAATGTAGAAATGGTCTGACGATGAACTTTTCATTAGTATTCTCTTCATCGAAGGTCCTGTTTATTTACTTCTATGATAAGACTATTATCGAAGTTCTGGTGATAACATTCCTGTTTGCTTGCGGTGTATTTTCGCGGAACCTTTTTATGCTTGCGATGTCTGACGTAAAATAGATTTTTCTCCGTGTGGCTATGATAGCCATGAAGCACAGATTTCCATGGCTACGAAAGTGTCGAATACGTCAATAAACACAGTATTTTGCTAGACCTTTGAGGATCGATGTGCGAGTTCTTTGGATTTAGTGAAGGGAAAAAGTAAGCGGAACTCTTGTACCTTATTTAGTGGGCATCTAGCTTTGCAGAACATCTCAATGGGAGCCTTCTATTATCTCGCCATCTGTGCAGGAGGAATTAGTGCTGCAAAATATCTCGTCTTTCCTCACTGAATTTCTTGCGAGAAATTAAAAGAACCATAAGCTGGCACTTTGAAGGTGCCGAATTTGTAAAATATGTGCAAAATTAGCACATGAGCGGAAACTTTCCAGCGTAATTTATTCATGAACAAGCTACATTCAAAGATCAAATGACTAACCTTTAGCCAAATTACTCAATAAATGTAACTCATTTATTACATTGTTTACCTTATTTTCTTTTAGCGCATGAACAACAGCACTGAAAAAAGGCAATCCTGTTTCGTCGATTCCGAGTTAAAGTATAACACTCATAACCAAGTTCAAAACTAGAGACAGATAAAATTTAGTAGTAAGCTTATTTAGTAAAAAATTTGAATACACTGCAACGGATATATATATATATATAGTTTTGAATAGAATTCGAAAATTGATCTAACAGTAACCACGTAAAACATTATCGGGACGTGAAACATTACCTGATAACGTATCGTTAAACAGAATATAACTTTGGATTCCTATTCGCTTGGTGCTGTTGAAATCTACTGTAAGGAATTTGAACAAAGTGTTTTTCTTTAAGTTAGCAGCTACGCTAGTTAGCGTAAGTGGGAAGCTAGGTATTATTCAAAACCATCTAAGAAGATATATGTAGTTAGTTCATTTAAATTAACATATACCGAAACTCGGTTGGGTACAATACTTATATTCACTTTCACCCTCCTGTCTTCCTTCAGTCGTTGCACTCAATATGAAATTGTACATTGAATACAACTTATACCGAAAACGAAGAATGAATTATTTATTCGTGTACTGTATTTTACTTTTATCATGCATAGTGTCTTTGAGCGGATGCTTAATTTTACCAGACTACTTTAATGTTCCGCGACTTGAAACACAAAATCATGTTGGGGGAAGTCCATGCGTTAGAAATATCACAGTCTGTACTACTACAAAAGCTATCACCAAGTTCCCTCAAGCAGAAAAATTTGCTTGTGATAGGATGATGCTGCTTTACTCCCAGAATACTTAGTTAAGTTCAGTCAATTCAATTTTTAAAGCTCTAGCAACTTCCCCCGACAGCAAATAAATACGCTTTAAATATTCTCCGACGTTTGTTTTTTAATATTCCTGCAACAGAAGTTTCTCAGATGGATGCTTCGAACTACGAACGGTGACCAAGCTTCATGCACTTATTATTTATCAAATTAATCCATTTTTTATTTTTATTTCTTCGATAAAGCATCCACAGAGCATTCAATTATACTTTTTTAATGCATTCATAATTTTTACCTTTTTTGCTTGATGTACATAGTCTGTTCATAGATAGTTAAATCCATCAACCTTTTACCGTAGACTTTCTCGTCAGAAGTCATGTGTGAACTGTTAGCATTCAGCATGAACGACATTAAGTTAGGTCCATAGAGCAAAGTTTTCTTCAACCATAGGCTTTTAGCTTAATTAACAATAATACAGATTTTCTTGATATTGTTTTGAAATAAAAAGTACAGGTAGACCTGTGCTTCTTTCAATAGCTACACATACAGCCTCTAACTACACGGCTCAGAATCTGCATTTTGCCTCAATTATAAAATTACTTTTAAAATTAAAAGAAGATTGATCAAAATCTAGAGAACTCTCACTACAAAAAATGAAATTGTAGAGCCGTTATTTGAATCCGTAAGTTTTTTATAGTCAGCCTTCGTCAAAAACTCTCAGTATTCTTATTTTAATCACAGTTTACTATAACCTTATGTTTTTTATATTGTTTTTCAGTAATAACGATTTAAAATCATAAAATGACTTTTTGGCCACTTCGCATGAGTATTCCTTATAAGCATTTTAAATATAGTTCACACCTAAGATCCGGTTACTTTTCTGTCAGTATATTACGTTTAACTAAATCTCCGAACCATTAAAATTTAATAAAATTTCAACTGTAGATGAACGTCAATATGAGGTGAAGTGAGTGAAATGAGAAAAAACATAATGAAATTATGTTAAGTAACAACTAATGAGAATATAATAAAATCTATCTTAAAAAAGAACGCTGATGTTATTAGTGCGTTAGTCTGCATTGTTCTTCACAGTAAATTTACATTCAGTATTTCTTCACAGGTGCGGTACATCAATCCTCTCTGCTTTTGTTCTTTTATAATTTAGTGTCTCAGATGTGTTCCTATCAGCGGTCGCTAGAGCTTATTTTTTAAATTAATCGTTTTCAATGAACATTCACGATGTTTGACAGCTCTTTCAACATTTTAAGGCTTGGACATACAGTGGAGGGCTGTTTAGATATTGTATAAATGTCTATTTCTCCCTAGTTTATTATACAGAGACACAAGTAAAGAGGTAAAGATTTATAATTCATGTCTAATTAATGATAAAGATCATAGCACAGAATAAAGACCACGTCAAAGGATATATACTTCATTTAATACGTTAAAATAGGTACCCCAAGTGTTTTACAGACTTTTGTTCAATTTTTGGCCAGTCACGCCTTATTTTCAATATTATTTTTAAAAACTTCATTAGAGAATGATATGTATATTTGACCTAGAGTTACTTTACTGTTTCCGTCAAATTGTTGCAGAAGTAACATTTGATTTCAAGGTCTATGCTGAAGAAAAGTCCCCCGTGACTGAAAATATTTATTCGTAAACAAGCCTACTTTGCAATCAAGGATCTCCTCCACCTGTCAGCGGGTTTGTAAATGTCCCTCTTGTAAAATTCTTTAAATTTAAGATCAAAATGTGAATCCAACTTCTTTATAATCTGTTCTTTTGATATCAAACAAAGACCATCCAAATGGTTGTTCATTTCTCGAAACAAATGATAGTCAGCATGGATAAAGTTAATTTTTTCCAGCAACGCTGTTCCGAGAGATTTTCCAACAAAGCTCTTCCAAGATATTCTGCGAGCAATGATAGATGACGAGCTAGAAGCTGTTGTAAATTCTCAGGGGACAGCTAGTGTGGGACTCATTCTCCAAGCATTGGAACCTTTCTGATCCTTTTCAGTTGGTGTGGCACGGCTGCATGGGCTACGCTTAATTATTCTACAAGTTCCCTAATGGTAATAGTTCGGGATTTCTGAGACAATACCTTCTTGCACATCGGTAATGCGGTATCGTGTTTTTTTGGGCGGCCATCTTTTGGCTCGTTTTTCAAACTAAAATCCCCACTTTGGGGAAAATGGGAAAATCACTTCCATTATCCCTACAAGCTCTTTGATTATATTTTGGTACTGTAATTGCCGTGGCATATTCATAAAACTCATTTCGTAAAATGTTCCTAGCGTGATCTTTAGAGAGGGAGAAAACTATGAAAAAAACAAGATATTCTTAGAAAGTCTAATGAACCTCAAAGACCTCGTAGGATGTGTCAGCCTAATTCCTTCCTCCTTCGCATGACGCAAGTGACGCGTTTCAATGTCCGTCATTGGAAACTATTTTTCGAAGCTCCTCAGCACATCGCAGCAAAAACACAACGTAAATTATCCGACGGGATTATTCAGCCTCACTTGACTTCTCAGAATACGTTTATTTGTCATTCAAAATAATGAGAAACATTATTTAGCGAGGTATTGCTTTATTTATGTGTTTTCACTTTATTGCTCTTTTCTCAACTTAATCAATGACAGAATTCAATTTCAATCCTGTTTGTACGTTTGAGTCGAACGACTTCAGTTTCGCTAAGACATTACTTATGTTTTAGATGCTAGTCAAATTCGAGGGACCTGGTCATCCTCACAGATATTGTAGCCATTAAGCGATCTGAGGGTTACATCAACTTCCGAGGTGTTCCTCGCTGTCTTTCAAAGAGAGTGGCTCTTCTGGTAAAAATTACAGCAACATATTTATATTTTGAAGCTTTCTGTCATAGCACGTTTGCGCGCGAGTTTTTTTTAATCATAGGATACTTTTTATTTACTTTCTCAAGCTTAATAATAAAGTAACACATAACTTAGTACTAAATATGCCTATTTTAGAGTGCAATTCGAAATATTTTCAACATTCAAGCCATTCATTGATCATGACCCCTTAATCGTTACGTATGTGAACCTAAGATTTAGTAAAACTACGACATTTTTACTTTTAAAAAGAAAATATATTTCTCTCTATTCTGACCTAGAGTCTAACCGAACAACTTTTTACACATTTAGTCTATTTATTATTATCCTTCAGAGGTTCTTATTTAATTTATTAACCCCAAAAAACTCTCGAAACATTACATAACCTCCAACTCTGACCCACGTGTCAGATTGTACTACAAACACGAAGCAAATTTTTACCAGCTATTTCCGGCATAGTTTCAGTCATAAATCCAAAAATGACACAAATCAAGGGTGCCAATCTCATCCAACTGTAAATTGTTTAATTACCGTCAACTTCCACCACGCTCTGCATATATCACTTTTATTAAATCGGAATGTTTTCGTTACTGTTTATTCCTGTACGTCAATCGAGGACGCTTGCAGCGTGCGCGTCTATCAACACACGAACAATATTTCCGATGTTTATGAGAGAGCTGTCAATGTATAAATTTCTGATAAGTATTTCAAATTTCTCGGGGTTCCAGAGAAAACATTGCCATTCATCTCTAAGATAAATGGATATGGTGGCAGTGTGGGTAGAGCCACGACACAAATGAGATAAGGCGGAGGTCGTTCTTTAGAAATACCCTCAGGCCTCTTGAATCCTCCACCATATTGTCCTACTCTGATTTAATGACCATTTATTCAGATTAGAAAAAGAAAATTAAACTCTCTTAATAATTAGTAATATCACTCAGCACTGCTTGACTTACAATTAATTTCAAATCGATCTCCCTTCAATAGAGTTGTCGTTTGAGTGAGGAATTACAAGTAAATAAAATAAATATTTTCAAATGATCGAAATCACATTTAAATTAGTTAGAAGAACTTTAGGCGTGTTAAATTCTTTTATAACCGTATTACTTTCAGACATACGTAACTCTATTTAATAAGAGTCCTCTGTGCAAGCCAAGCTGCTTAAATATTGTTGAACTTGACTGTAAAGTGAGCGAGAGTGCGTGCAATGCTTACGGGATCTGGTGGCGGTACATTCAAAGTTTTCAACTCGTCTCAATGTATCGAGACCTGCTACTAATACATTGGTTCCAAACCCTAGCGATAAAATTCAACGATCATGTAAAAATGCATCTTTTACTAGAACGAAGATATGCTTAGATTTGTGAAAGATTGCTACATATAAGCACAAAAATCTACGTTTGCTCTTTGTTTAATAGAGTAATTGTTCGGAAATCGTACAATCTTTTTTGATCGAGATATTTTATGGTATTGGTTGTACTTTATCTCAGTCGATGTCCCGTGTGGGGACTCCATTCCGTCCTGCAAACACAGCAACGTACACTGAAGTGTCACGTACTCCATAACTTCATTTTCATGCCACTGACTCTCGCCCAAACTTTTGCAGACACAACATGCAAACTTACTTCCTTTCGTATACACCTCATTTTCAGTAAAAATCTTCTGGCTATCACCAGTCATTTGAGGTCCTACTTTCATACTTTCGACCGCTCTGGAATACACACACACTTCCTTTTGTTTAGAAGTTTTAGAAAATTGCAAGCATGCGCTTGTAGAGCTATTAAGAAAATTGGGTTAAACTTTGAAGCATTACCAGCGTTGATGTTAACAAAGAGACCTTGAGCCAGAAAAATAAGACGAGCTTAGCTACACGCGATGTGATTTTAGGAGGAGTTTCGGAGGTTACGAGGGCACTTTGCTTAGCTGAGAGCTCTGGCACAGCATCGCTGATGCCACAGGCTGACGGCGCCACCCTGGGCTTGTTCATTCGTGCCCAGGCTGGGGCGCTTGGGTACCGCAGTCTGGATTATCGCTTCATTTTCTAGCGAGGATTTGAACAGTGAAATAATTTGGATCGAGAGAGGACATGTCAAGTGAAGTACCACTGCTACGTATGAGCATGATCTAAATTGTGATAAAATTAGACGAGTGGCCACGACAAAATGGCTGCCCATGATCAAAAAAGGCGCTGGAAGAAGTGATGACCAGCCTCGTAGTTCGCGAGCGATGAAAAACTTAAAAAAATCTAATCAGTAGTATTTTCTTGAGCAATAGTATTGAATACTCCCCTCTGTGGTGTGATGTTTTTTCGAACCAACGTTGATTCGCATTAAGCTTATTGAAATATTAAAAATTGCAAAGCAAATTTACCGATGTACACTCATATATATGTATGTGCGAAAATAAGAATACATCGTATCAACAATACTGGCGTTCTCCAAAAGATACTACGACAATAACGAGCAGGGATCAAAATTCTTAGGAATCTATAAGCTCAATAATTTTCTAACCATCATGTAAAAGACGATAATAGATAATTTTAACTCCGCGCGTGTGAACGTTGTTAAAAGGCGACACGTTTGATATCTCCTGATGAAATTTGGTGTCAATATTTACATTTGTGTTATTCAACGAATGTTTGCCTAACGAATACAGTTATTCGGATCATCACAAGTTCCAGGGCTTGGAAAATATGATCGTGTGGAAACCTGCACATTTGATCGATTTCGAGTAAATTGGAAATGCTCACGATAACCAAAACAAGGATGCGTGAGGGCAGAAGAATTAGGCAACCGTGACCTAATTTCAGGATCAGCAAACTAACATGGTTACATTTCATTCAAATCGCATTTCATTACAAAAACTTCACGTGTGGTCAAGGAGCGCTAGTGGACTCTCACAGCTCAGCTAAAATAAAACACTGTCTATGATTAACTCCTCGACTAAGAAAGGAAAAAGCCTAATTAACTGCTAAGTTTAAAACAGCAGTATTAATTGTTACCAACTGCTGATGTCATAATGACTAGCAAGTTGGTGGAGACTATCAAACCATTTTCATCAGGGAAAATTGATTCAGGGAGCCCTGCTTCAAAGCAATAAGAAACGACCGCTCCGATCGGACGAGCTCTAGGGCACTGATAAAAACTCTTTCAACTTCATTTTTGAGATGAAAGCGAAAGGAAAATCGTTTGGATGATAATTGCCAAAACTTTTACACACATTGAGAAGTAATCAAAAATTATAATTAGGTTTCGGATCTAATTAACGGAGGCTCGTGCGGATTACGACATTAATGCTGTTGTATTCGAGCGTCTGTTTTTATCCCTCTGAAAAATTCATTAGTGAAACAGTGACCAAAGGAGCTGCAAAAACAGGGTTTACGCGTGATTGGAATTCAAAGCCCCTCTTCAAAGTGCGCTTACAAAAGGTGCATGAAGAGGAAACAAAGGGCCTTCCTAATTGAGCTTAGAACACTCTAATGAATTTAGAGAAGTAGTCGCACTCAGGTGTAGAGAGGTCTGCCCCGCACACCTAACCTAACCTAACCTAATGACTTTAGAGAAGGGAGGTTGTAGTTTCACTCAGTGGAACAGCAGTGCGGGGCAGACGGCGGCACCGCCCTCACGTGCAGTGAACAACCTTGCGTTGTATAAGCGTTAGCACTGTTATTATGCTGTTTACCTGTATGCATCGATAAGTAGTACTCACAGCTATGAATGGAGCATATATTATTACATAGCTAGAGTTCTAGATGTAAATAGCTCATTTACGCTTTAAGTGTAGTCGGAACCAAATAACGTTTTATGAATGATGAAATTTTCTTTCTACATGTATATTTTGAGTACTGCATGGAAGATTTAAGAATTTATCTTCTCGAAATGAGTACTAGAATCCTAGAGGCTTCATTTTGATATTTTTGTTTAAAGATCAGAGTTCTATAAAATTGTGTATAACATCAACGTCCTGGGATATATGTGTAGCTGCATGTGTGTGTGTTGGTATGAAGGTGTGTGCATGAGTGTGTGCGGGTGTCTGTATGTTGCACAAGTGTGTGTATCGTGAAAAAAGAAGATTTACGGTTAGGCTTCCTATGTTTTTTGTGTTAGAGACAAGTATATTTGTTTTGTATGATATTCCACATTGTAGACTTGATTTTGTACACTGTTGTTCTTCCAACACTGCTGATGGAATGATTAAATTCCGGAGCATGTTCAGTTTTTACGAAAAAATGCTAGTGCGAAATAGGATCTTCATTTTATTTGAAACAATGTTCTAGTAACCGACATATGAGTCCAATATTTTCGAAAACTACTACGCATTTGAAGCCTCTGTGGAAAACTAGAACTAAACAATGTAATTTGCCATGCCAGGGGCCGGACTGCGTCATCATAAAGGCGCCGCAATCCTGTTGCGCCTCTTACCAGCTGCGTCTGTACAACAGGAGAGCTGTAAACAGTAGCGCAAAAACGGCGATGGAAGTTCAGATCCCGATGGCTTGGCCTTGAACGCAGCAATGGCCCCCGGCAGAGAAAGAGGAAGATCCTGAGGCGTCTCTGCAAGGCCGAGTATGGTCGGACGACGGGCGATCCATCAGCGCTTATCTGCCGTAGCGAGGCTCTTATCTCTTTCCTCTCCGGTGCACTCCGACGCACTCTGATTAAATCTCCGCGCCTCCTGATACTGCCGACGCCGGCCCACTCTCCGCACTGATTAAATGTTGCGCTCTAGATGCAGCGTCAGATTGAGCTCCAGAAAACTTTCTGTGGCGAAGCTCATTTACGACGTTGTGCTGCGACCTCTGGCTCGGTAATTGTCGACTGATGCCTACCAACTGTTCATTGATTTCTTGATTCGGCTAGGAATTTTTCGCCGAAGTTACTACATTCAAAGTAACTACATTTACTAGAGATTTGCTTTGGTATTTTATACCTACACTTGCGATGTCAATGAATAAATTGAGGCAGCATTAGGAAGAGACTGGACTATAGAGAATATCTAAATCATTGGCTATTTACGAATTAAATTCAAACAGGTAAATAGTGAATTGTTCAAATAGGACGTCATCAAATTGTCCCATTTAGAATCGCTAAACTATCAAGACGAACATATGTAACAAGACAGCTGGATGTGTCTGGTAAAACTGCGTAAAATGTATGAAACGACATACAGATACAGGCACGACCTTCAGCAAGCCCCTTCCAGGATGCTAACGTTCTGTTTGTACTGGAAAGGTTGTGAAAGCTGTCAAGAAGACTGTGATGTGAAATTCATACAGTAGTATGAGAAACAGCAAAACAGCTCGGTACATCAAGCTCTTCTATGCACAGGATGTTTATACCCAACTTAATATTAAATGCTAGTAAAAAACCACTCAAACAATTACTTTCATCAGTTTCATTAAAGAAACCGCATGATGGGCAAAAAATATTTGCCCAAATCGAGTGGCCCATCGACGTTGCCTCCTTCTGGTCTGACGAGAATATTTTCGCAGAAGAGGCTATCCTTAACTCGCAGAATGATAGCCTTTATGCGTGTTATTTTTTCCTTTCTTACTTTCTTATACAGAGAACCTGCTTGATGGTAGTCCTACCCATGTCTGCAGCACCAAACTAGTTAGAGTGATGGTGTGGGCTGCAGTCATTTCTGGGGGATCCAAACCTCCCGCGGTCATTTTTGCTAAGTGAATGAAGTGAACACTCAACTTTACGTCGAAATGCTGGCAGATAATGAGCTACTCTGGATTTCTTAAAGCTTTGGAAGCAATTACGTTTTCCCTCAAGACGGGGTACCATCACACACATCGAATTCCTCCCAGTAGTGGAGTAGGGATCATTTCTGTAGATTTCGGATAAGAACATTTTGCTTCCTTCTAGTCGAGGTACCAACTGAATAGACTTCGCTATCTAATCATCTTATATGTGAAGTGATATCTCTGCTAAGCCCTACTCAAGGGAGGCTGTTCTGGAATATTCCTTTCAGGCTTTATCGTCTGCTTTGGATGACAAAAGTGTAAGAAATTCACGTCGCTCAGTTACGCGTCGTCTGGGTCTGACGATCAAGGTGAAATAAAGTCATTTTGAAATTTTATTGATCCAATATACTAACAAAATGCTTTAGAACATGTGGGACAAATTTCATTATCATACTTTGTCTTGAATTTAAGACACGATAGATATTCGATGAGTACTTCTTTATGAGATACCTTGACCAACTATCTAGTTTTGTTGCTAATTCCTATTAAGAAAGTAGAAAGGAAGATAGAAAATCCTTTCACGGGTAGAAAGTTTTTCTGGATATCATCTGTAGAAAGCGTTAATAAGAAGTCCAAATATATATGCCGGAAGCTTTCTTCTTTGACATGATTTTTGCTCTAAGATAGTATCAACACACGTGCCAAGTTTTTTCCACGTATAACCTCACAATTTCGAAACAATTTATTGTCGCTCTCCTTAGTATCTCAGCCGAAGATCACGATGTATTTGTTCAAGAATCGTTAATTTTTGAGGAACATGGCCAATAGCCAGCTTGAACAAAGGCTTCTTACTCAAGCTTCTAAATATATGAGTCTATCCTCTGTTGTAAGCTAATGTTGTTGACCTTGGCCCGATTCCATATGAGAAAGTCCCGACACTATGATGTAGGAATTTCTCTATATTTTTCTCTGCACTAACATATAAAAAGGTGACTCGCTACTGGCGCCATCATCTATAAGTATCAAAGTCAAGCCACTTTTTCGTAGTCTGTCAAAAACATTCACAGCTCATACATCGCGAGAAACTTCATTTTTATATGAATACCCTTAAGTCATAGGTTTTATTTCTCAAGTGTAAGTACAATTGAATAATTAGGGTTAGGATGGTTTTAGAAAATTCCTGATGGGTTTTCCTTAAAAAAAATTATGTGATGTTTTCTTTCAGTTTCTCTTAACAATAAGCAGGAATGTTCTCATATCTTAATTTTCGTTAAAAAAAATTCGGGAGCAGTAACTTGTAAATTACGTGTATTTGACTATTCCTGCAGTCCAATAAGAACACAGTCCTGAGATATGGGAATTAAATTCGATAGATCTGTCTAAAATTCAATCATCGCATACTAAAGCAGTCCTCTTGAAAAAAATGTTCAACGCTAGCTCGAGGTATGCAGTATGAGAAACGGAATCGAAATTCACAATTTCTTCACTTTGGGTTGACTTAATTCAAATTTTGCTTCCACAAACATTGCAAAATTATTCAAACATATTTCAATTTCTGCGAGACTTCTCCCTCGTCTGCCTTTGTAAGACATGATGTGTGAGCAAAACATGAGATCCAAGTGTTCATTTCGAGGAAGAGCACCAGTGTTGTAGACAAGATTTCAAGCTCAGGTCATGACTCGAGCGAGCCAAGACTGACGCCGTTCAGGGCAGAAGCTTCTTATAGTAAGGAAGCTTTGGAAAATTTGGCTACTCGTCTACGAAACGTTAGTGTTTTAATGTTCGTTCATTCACCAAATTCATTCTTTGGGTATCCATCTTCACTTCCCAGCCATTTTGCAAGTGTTGCAACAATGTTGTTTTCAGTGCACAATGTAGAGTGCCTGGCCCAGCACTAACGCGCGACCGGCACCTCGGCAAGCTGATGTCGCAAGGAGACCCCCACCGCTGCTGGCATAAGAGTTGTGTCATTTTTTTCTCGTTTTCAAACGCTCAACCGGGCTAAATTTATTTCCTAGTGAATATAGTTAGTCTAAGAAAAGTGTTCCTTCCAGGAGTATTTCCTGTTTGTGTTTATGAACTTGTCATGTCTCTCCACTCACACACATTGTGGATAGCGGCGAACGCTTCAGTATCCAAAAGTTCCTTCTCCAGAAATGAAATAGAAAAACTTAAACCTAAACTGATGATAAAACAAATGATATAACGGGCAATTAGACTCTAGAAGCTGAAAAACTCAGTTCCCGTGAATTTACGACTACATTCAAACTTTTTGATTATGGGGATGAAGGTATGATATATTGTATCGCTTGTTAAATCTTCACTCCGTTTTAAACTCGACTTTTTGCTAGTTCAGAACAGAATATAGAACCCTTTCGTCCCAAAGCGTTTGCTTGCCTTTAAAAATATACATTTTTATTTTGTTTCTTTTTTATCTTACGTGTGAGATTTCTTAAAATTTTACATATCAGTTCAAACATTTAGTCTTCAAAAAACACTGACAACCATACGCTCTGGAGTACAGCTACTTTCGGTGGATTCAGCTATCGTTCCCCAATTTTTTCACGTATCGAGGTCGTTTGTGCCCGCAATATAGTGTGCACGCAGTTATATTCCCCTGTAGAAAAACAGCGTGACAGAAATAAAGTGCCGTTGAAAATTTGCCATCCGTTACCAATCAATAAATAAATTCTTAGCATTTTTTTAATTGCTTTCGAGACTGAGAGTACGAACAATTCATAAGTTCTTCGGACAAAAAAAATAGTCACCTATTATTTTTCGAGCTCCTTTCGAGGGTAACAATTGGCGGCTGCGTCGGGCTCGAACTGTCGCTAATTAGCATGACAATCAGAGATATGTGGGGCATTCAGATTGGCCTGAAAAGTCCCCAGACTTGAACCAAATAGAAAATTCGTGGCACCACCTTGAACGACAAGTTAGACACCGAGACGATCGTCCAGTTAGACACCGAAAAGATCGTCCACGTGCTGTGGCCGCAATACTGGATCCGTTGACGCATGAATGGCTTCAACTCGATCAGGTGTACCTTAGGACTCTTGAAGACTCAATGCTGCGCAGATTTGACGTCATTAATCGCGCTCGTAGAGGTCTTACTAGCAGGTCGCTAGTTTTTTCGCGTTATGTTTATGTACAACGAGTTTATGTACAAAAATTTACATCTAATACAACGGAACGCTTCTTTTGTGATTAACCCGCAGATAAACTTCGTTAACGGGACCAAATTTTTTAAGAGAAAACTTTACGAATAACAAATCGTTCGAAAACTGAAACTTTATTCTAATTTTTCTCTCAACCATTTCCAGCTCTAGCCGTTATCTTTTCCAGAATTAAAAATCGTGCAGGTTTCATCATAATACTTGGCGTAATCTTTAGTTGAAAAATATTTAGCTCGACTTGAATAATTTTTTTAATTAAAATAGAACTATACGAACTATTTTCCATATCGAAAATTTGTTTCTTTCCATATGATAAACTCAAATAAAAATATCTCTGAGGTCGGGTCAAAATGTCAGGGAAGTCAAAATATCAGTCGCTTAACAACCCCGCAGCCCATTTTGCGAAGTACCCCTGAATACCTCATCGTATAAATTTGAAGCTGTTGCCCCACCTTACCCTGAAATCACCTAGCCCTGAAGTCACCCACCCATGTATCACCTAGCGCTGTATTTGACACACAACTGCAAGATGTCTGGGCGTAATGCGGACATTACTTGTAGCTCAGCAGTCAACCATGTCTGCCCCGAGCGGCTAAGGACGGCATTCCTCACGTTTGTTGACGATCTGGGGACCCGAAGAAGATTCTTTTTAAGTTTTCTGGAGAAATATTTTCCGTAATGAGCATCAGCGACTTCCTCCGGGCGAAACATTTTGGCATCTTTGTCGGCGTCTGACAGATCTGGCCGCCATCTTGAACGAACCGGGGCACTCTTGTCCATTTTTATGAATTTCGAATTTAGGAAGAAAATCGGGCGACAGAAGCTGAGGTTGAAAGGCTTCACTGGAGCCCGTCTCCTGAATGTAGGCTAAAGTTAAGGCAACGCGAGCTGCAGCGTCCTGGCTAGGCCAGTCAAAAGAAGGTTGATTTAATTGGAAAGGATGAACTTTGTCGAGCAGAATCGGAATAAATTATCTGCAGTAATAATGTACAGTTACTGTTGCGAATGATATCAGCATGTTCATTCCAGCATACATCGAAATGATACTTTCTATGGTAACAGAGGGTGGTGCAAAAATCCCCACTATTTTGAACATTTATTACACAACAACTAATACGGCTATAAAATCTCGTTAAGTAGGAAAAAAGAGAAAGTTTTAAAGTTTTATAATGTATAGACGATACTAGTTAAAGCATATTTTGTAAACGAAATTTACACACTTATCATATCCCAAAATGGCTTTAGCACAGTAAGGACCAACGAGCAAAGTAGTAGAAAGTTATTTCTCTCGCAATGGATCATTGGTTGCAGTACAGAGGAACTTCGTAAGAATATTTAATCAACAAAGACCTTTAAACATTCTAATTTTACTTTCATATAATAAAAATTCAAAAAAAATTCTTTCATTTCATATGTAATTTATCATTATAACTGTATTAGTTATAGTGTAATAAGCTATCAAAATAATAACGTGACTTTTTTGCCATTCTGTTTTTTTAAGAGAAAGATATGACATTTCCGAGGGCTCAAAAATATTTTACAAAACTAGCGCTCTCATTAGACCAAGAATGGACGCGAATGTCGCAGACTTAACTTTTGCACTCGGAAATGCTTGGTCAAGAATTGTGCGACGGAACACCTTCACTAAGAATTAGAGTTAGGGACAACAATGAATTGTAGTTAAATATCACTCCTCACAGCACACCACTCCTCACAGGACACTCCTTCTCACAGCACACCACTCCTCATAGGACACTCCTTCTCACAGCACACCACTCCTCACAGCACACCACTCCTCACAGCACACCACTCCTCACAGCACACCACTCATTTCAATATATCGCTTTTCATTTGTTAATTTCTACTTCACCAGCAACTTCCATATTCTAAAGATTCTAGATAAAGTTTGAATGAAGTTCTTTGAGCTCATTGTACGAAACCTTGAAAAGTAAACTTTGCAAAACTAATTCAAATAATCACTTCTCTTAGACCCACCTGGCAGAGAAAAATAACGAATTGGGGAAAATTTCACTACGAGACCAAATTTCCTCTCGAGTTTGGTTGAAATACAAGGCTCGAGTTTTTCTGAAATTTAAAAAAATATCAAATTTCGATCGAGCGATAGATTATTATTATACAATGGGAACCAAATATTCAATTAAATCATTCCAGCAGGGGAAGCATCGTATTGTAAATACCAGCCGCTAGCTCACAGACTCTCTCAGGGTGGAGTGTTGTATCATAAATACCACCTGCTAAATTTTAGCCTGTTTCATAACACCACATGCTATATCATAAGCCTTCTCAGGGCTATGCATTCCTGGATATGCATTCCTGGCTAGGCATTCATGGCTATGCATTCCTGGCTATGCATTTCTGGCTATGCATTCCTGGTTATGCATTCCTGGCTAGGCATTCCTGGCTAAGCATTCCTGGCTATGCACTGCATGCCCTCGTAAAGCGTGCCAGAGGAAGGGGTCCAGGTTATGTGCGCTAACTTTTTTTCCAACCGAGATCGTTACAAGCTTTTACACCGTAGGTGAGAATAGATCTACAAAGTTATCGATGTTTGCTGCATCTAATAACGCGAAAAGGAAAATAAAATGAACATACTGATGATTATTTTAGTCAACATTTTTGACATGAAAGCTGATACGCAGATCCAATTGGACGAAAAATTCTGGTGCTTTCGATTTCGAAATTCGATTTCGAAAAAAATTCTCCTCAACAACAAAGGCAGCTGCCTCAGAGGCCCGGCTGAAGCCATGAGGATAAGGGCAGGATAAGCCGGGATGAAGTAGATCAATAGAGAGATATCCCACTGTTGTGGCCCTCTGAAGAAGGGCTTTTTTATACTTATTTTATAAAAAAGTCGACTGAGAAGTAAGTCATAAAAAAAATGCTATAACATCTCTCACATCATTTCTTTAACACTCTCTTTTCTCTAGCTCTTCAGACTCTCTCAGACCATTCCTGAGAGTTCGTAATCATAGGACACCTCACACATCTCAGACCATCCCTCTCTCATTCCCTAAAGTTTAAACAATTGTAACTACACGATGCCTCACACGCCCCCTAGACCACCCCTTGACGCTCCCCTAGACGTTCGCAGTAACAGGATACCTCACCAAACCACGATAACAGAAGCCAGCCAGCAGAGGCTGCAAACCAAACCTCCCTCGCAAACAAACTCTTCACAAAAATGACGCCCCAGCCCAACACGAAACTATTCTTTTTCTAGCCATAAAAATTACCGTCAATCACGGAGTGTGTTGCTGCGCGCCAAGATGGACTCGCTTGTTAGCTTTGGCGGCCCGCGCCTGTTGACTCTGAAGGCAACGTTGACGCTGGCTCCCTCTGCCTATTGTTAGCGCCTGCTTATTGTTTGCTGTAACTATTCATAACTACACAATATAACAATTATGAGATGCTGTCTAGACATTAATTTCGCAACTTCGGATTCGCTTGGTCCGGTTACTCAGTTTCTAGTGATCAGTTTCCCATAACTTATTAGAAATAAAATTTTTACTGAATATATTTTCAATCCAACACTGTCAAAAGAAATTCCCATGCCGTTACTGGAAATTGCCAGTCGTTTAAAAAAATTACATCTCGATAAGTAAATTAAAAATATACTTTCTAATAAAGGTACAATAGGCGTCAGCCCGAGTTACACTAATTGTCATTATTGTCATTCTTCTTGCACTGTTTCAAAAACTTCAATCATGATTTTGCAATATTGAGGTACACATTTTTCTTAGGTCAGGGTAAAACGCAACCCTAGAATACTTTCATAGCTCTTTTAAGCTCTGTTCATAACCTGTGATGGAACACAACCATTGTTAAAATTTTGCCTGTGTGCTGCTGGTTGCCAAAGATTGTGATGGGGCATTTCACTGAACCCAGGGTTTGTTCTTTTTGGCAAAGGTATGGTGATCTATTCTTAAACTCATGTTAAATTCTAGCATTTTCCAGAGTATGCTGAATTGTTTTTGATGTGCACCAAGCTCAATTAAAATCTTGCTGATGATTACAAAGAAGAAAGAAAAAGAAAGAGAAAAAAATTGTTTATTCCGAAATCAGTCACATTCCACATACAAAGTATAGATCATTCGGTTTTACAATTAGTACAATTATAACCATAAAATTAAGACATGAAAATCTCAGTGAAACTTCTAATTGGGATTTGCATGAGTACAGTCTAAAAATTAAGTGTAGAAGTCGCATTAAAACTTCGGATCGTAATTCTAGATCCGATCCTAATCACGTAAAGTGAAGAGTGATAATATCTCTTAATATAGAAATTACAGTGCAAAGATGGCCGACAGTAACCTAGATTCCTTTATACATACGATAAACTGCAAAATTATCATAAAATTCGAATCTATTCAGAGTTCTACAAAGTGAAAAGATAAAATAATGAAAATCGTTGGTTCCGATATGAACCACATACAGGTGTGGGTCACATTGTTTTCTCAATCATAAAGACAACGACTTTAAAAATAGGTGTAGATGTCACGTTGAGTCTTTAGTTATGATTCTTAGTTCACTAGCCTATCGCTGAGCGGGAAGTGGTGATCAGCACGTTGGATTAAATATTCACCAAAACCAACGTATGGTTCTTTGTACAATTCTGATCAAAATTAGGGTATTACACTTGACAGATAGGCTGTGAAATGAAAATAAATAGTTGAACCTACAAAGAATTATACAGAATGAAGTAACGATAATTTGAACATGAATGGTGGTACAATGAAACTTCAACGAATTTGTAGAGATAATAAACAGAGAACATTCATTTGAACCATGTGACTAAATATCTTTATGAAATGAAACTGTGATGCCATGAATTAGAATGATGAGATATTAAAATAGCAATAGTTTTACATCTCTTGGTCCCTGTGAAGTGTTACTAATCGATGCTACGGTATAACACTGATAGCATTACAGCAGATGAGAGAAAATAATTGAAACGTAAATGGTCGTACCTGTGAGCGTAAGCAGTTTAGACATCGGTAAATATAAACGCAATGAGGCATCGATAATTAAAAATAGGGATGTATCATAAAAACAATCTTAAGGAATGTCGAGTGTATGCTTAAAATATTATGCACGATCGAAAGTGTTTTTAATTACATTTACTGATGCATTTCTCCCGTCAGTATTCCTCACACACACTGCCGTATCATGGCGTGGGTTGACGAACACAGTAAGATCATCCTTCATAAAGATTACTTCATGAAGCGGTAGTAATTTCTGCGGAAATTCCTCTTAGATTCTTGTAAGATATTTTCCCTTGCAGCTCAAGAAGATTGATGATCGTGACATTCATTTTTCACGAGGACGATTACTCTCGATGCATTTGCAAAACGAACAATCAATTTTAAAAGGCATCATTTCCAGTCGCGAAAATATCTCGGGGGCATCAGAAATAAAATCCCAATACGCTCATTTATAATTGATTGATCTTCGTCAATAACCAGGAGATGGAATACCAGAGTGCATACATATCTAACTGTTTATACGGGTTATCTTTTCAGTGGGAGGAAATGTTAGGAAGTAAGCTCAACCCTCCAAGTAATAAACGACAAAAGTCCGGATACTATGTGACTATATTAAGAATGTGAACCAGGGTGCAGACGTTCTATATATGAAGCTGCTCATTTCAAAAAATATTATTTATATAAATAGTCAGTGTCTTTGAAATGAACTGTATCGTGAAAGTAATTTGTGCAAATAAACTCGAGCAAAATATAAAACTAATTTGCAAATGGCCCCACATTTATCCATCACCTATATTTTCACGTCAGGGACTTTCATAAGGACAATTCAACTCCAGATAGTATAGTGAATCGGAAAATTTTATACGCTGCTGTGGAGAATTATGTACGAAGATACTTTAGTCATTTACACACAAATTTGTTCCTGACGCTGATGATAACCGTAGAATTGCTCGAAAGCTTTATGATATAATATACATCTCTTTCTTGAGAGTTGTTTTTACCCACTTTGGTTTATTCAGGCCTTTTTTTCAGCTACGTAGTTTCACTTCAAATTAGGATAACTTAAATGTTCTATTAATCTCCCCGTTAGCTTGTCACTATGAAAATTTTAAGTTTATTCATCGATTTATCTCCTGACGATCATTTCCAGGAACTAACTCTTAGTAACCTGGATTTCACACTCAATTCAACCGAAAATTCACAGTACCAATTTGTTCTTCGTAAGCTATTCATTTTACCTATCCTTCACGTACAAAGTAGTAAGTCATACCAACACTGGAAAGTACGTAACTCTTATGACAATTGTAGTGATCTCTTCTAACTTACAGGCCGGGAGGGAGGGAGGGAGATCCAGGACTCCGGGATGGATTCAGGTATGCTGGCTGTGATGAATGAATTTGTACTTCCATCATGACATTTCAGGTAGCGGTCACACATAAAGAAAACTTCACAATCACTATTTATTCCAGTAGGACTGGTTGAATATGTGTTAAAACAATGTACATCGATGTTATTTTGCAGTATTTGGGATAAATTTTATGCATTTTTGACACACCTATGCGTGTTATTTGATTTTGGCAATACCAATGAGCAAATGGTGTCATAAATATGTTATGACACACTTTCCTGAGCCGTTTGACGGCACGTCACGTATATACATACATATGTATGTAATAGAGTAGAGTAGCACACACTTAAAAGTCTACGGTATTTAGTGCGAAGATTTAACTTACTCTGGATACGTATTAATTCCGCATAGGGAGTGAAAAAAATAAGATACTTGAACAAAAACAATTCATATATTCAAGTCTTTGTATCAAATGCTACCTATTTGAGCAAAAATCGTATTTTTAGGTTCTAAACGTCAATGCACCGTTACTTATACTCGGGAAAAACCTGATGTAACTCTGAACTTATTTCCCGAACTATCGAGCTCAGATGACGGTTTGGTAATTGAGGAGTGTAACCCCGATGCAGTTTTAATTTGTTTGTTATATCGACCAAAAACTAAACTAAGGCTTTCGGGCTTATGGTTTTATCTAAATTTCTTGAATAATGCTGATAGCATTTTATGTAGCAATGTGGTTCACTAAGTAAAAAATAAATTTAAAACAACGGTAACCAATTTCTCCTAGAAGCTAATTGATTCAACAAAAGGTATCTATCAGCGAACTGATAAAATCCCCCACTTCTGTCGCCACTCTAGCAATCATGACTACGATTGCACCAATCAAACGTCAACTGATAAAGGGCTCAGCGAAGCTCTGTTTTGATTCGCCCCTAGAACATCAAATATCGCTTTATGGCGTTCTACGACAGTCCAGAGTGGTCATCACCATCATAATTGCATTTGTATGAGGAAAATTAGCTTGCAGCAGTACGATCATTTGCCAGAACTTCCCGTTTCCCGAGGGAAATTTCTAAACGCTGGCCGCTGACACCCTTTTCAACTTAACTTCATTAGTCCTCGGGGTGCCGGCATGCTTTTCCTCACTTCAGTGCGAGCCTGTTGCTCCATGAAGAACTTAGGGACTGCTGGGGCTTTAGTCCACATACAACGCTAATTCTTAGCTCAACCAATGCTTGAAGATGAATTTTATGCCATCTCGAGATGATGTGAGAGAAACTTCTTGGTGGTCTGGCCTGTTTGAAACCTTTTCTCTTTTGCCCTCTTTTGAGAGGTCTTTGTAATCTGGTAGAGCGAGCTGGAAGGTTCCAGTAACGAATGTAGCTATTTTATTCGTTCTTTAATGTATATTGAATGGATAAGATCATAAACTGATACGTGAACCAACCAGTGAGAATGAAATGATCATTGCAATGTACTGAGCTCAGTTATTGGCAGAAATACGTATGCTATACATTCATTTAATTTCCTCAGTGATACAATTGATATTTCTCTAGTGGTCCGACTTGTTTTCATAGAGATTTTTGAAGTAAACCAACTATAAAAAATGAATAGTTAAGATCCTATTTCAATAGAATCCTCCCCCTATTTGCACACCCAAGTCTAATACACCTGAAATTTACTCTACTTTAGACAAGCTATGTTTGTCAATACTTTCACCAAGTGCTGAGTACGACTGATACCAAAATCTGCGAATTTTGTCCTACATAGGAATAGACACTTTTTTTCTGTCAAATCCAATGTGTTACATTAGCTGAGCTATGAATGGGAACATCGGATAGAGCGCATCATTTTGCTCCATGCCTGAGAGAATTAGGGAGCTCCGGCAATTGGACATTAAAACCCTCAAAAATAGAGGGAACAATAGGGATTCCCAGGTTTTGAGCTCCTTCTCTCAGTGCATCCCACGTCGTAGGGGAGAAGTGCACAGTGTGCCGTGGTAGCACAAAACTGTCCTTGTTTTAATTCCTCGATATTCATGAAAATTAGTAATTTAATTCCAGTTCTGTTTCGTTCGTGACTATCAAAAGTATCGACCGTAGCACAACTGTGTAGAACAAAAAAAGTACACTGAAAATCTTGGAGTAAAACTTTGATTGTAAAATGAGAATCGTATACACACACACATCTTACTTGTTAGAATTGATATTCAAGGATCGAAACTAAATTCTTAGAAAAAAACCTGCTGAAGCTGGGTGTGAACCCTAAGTACATCCCGCAAATCGCTGAAAAATGCATTTTATACTGAGCCTGCGTCCAACGGTTAAGAATCGATGCAGATTTGCTGCACTAGGGTGCCGTCTAGTATTCACACATTTTCTTAATCTATCAATGACGCTGTGCCTCTGATTTCCAGTTCGTGAACGCAACCCTATATGTAAGCAAAACTAAGGGCTGAACACGCCGAGTAAGATGCTACATTACATGTTACTGCAACGCACGCTCCATTCAGTAATCTCCACAGTTTCAGCACTCGTACACGTCCATATTCTGGCGCGGACCAATCCCCCACGTCCGATAGCGAGGGGCTTCATGACAAGTTCTCTACACTGGCAGCCGGCAGCGTCTTTTGACAGCTATTCGTGCACTCAATTGAGGGACGCCGTAGCAGTGCTGGTGAGACGGACGAAGCATCGCTTCACCATCAGCCAATGCAACGCAATTGAATCTGCTGGGGCTTCCGTGCCAAAAGCGACCGCTGCTGTGCGTATTGGCGGCGTCTTGTGTGGTGGTGATGTACTCAACCGGCCTCCGGGTGATGGTGGTTGTCATAAACGTAGGATGCAGGAGGTTGTCAACAACGTCGGATGTAGGTGGTTGTCAACAACNGACGTCAGGTCAATTAATGTCTTATGTTTCATTTTGTTTTATTAATAAACACTAGTTATTTTTATTATTCGACTTATTAATGCTTTTTTCTATAGGTTAATTTTGATGGATAATTTTGATAGAAATTAAATGTTTATGGGATTCTTACGATGGTATTACTGATACAGAGAAAAAATACTCGGTTCGGGTTTTGTGGGACGTACTGTATGCTAATACACAGTTGTTGCTGGCTTGGTCCGTTTCTCTGTCGAGCTCCTAAAGATTTAGATAGGAGAAAATTCCCGGGTCCGTATCCCAAAAGTAACAGCGAGACTGTCAGATAAGGCAGTCCGTATCAGTGATACTGAAAAAAAACACTATTTTATGTCAGAGTTACAGTACATAAGACGGCATCCTAAGAATTTAACATCATTTGTCCCGCCATTTTTAGCGGGGCGCGTCTTATACGTACAGGGTGGCCCAAAATTAAGGTACCCTTTCATGAAATTGTGTCCTAAATATTTTTTAACGCATCAGTGCTACCAATATCGGTGACGGTACCTTAATACCGTCACCGTTATTGGTAGCACTGATACGTTAACAAATGTTTAGGACACAATTTCATGAAAGGGTACCTTACTTTTGTGCCACCCTGTAGTTTGTCGATTAAAATTCAGACTACCCTGCCAGATACGTACGACGTTACGTGTACAGCAAACTAAGGAGCGCCATTAATTGAGAAGTCTCGCTAACGTAGTAAAGATGATTAAGAATAATTCATACCCGACAGCTCTGAACACAGTTGATATAAGGTTTTATTCCATAATGAGAAATGATTAAAACACCCGCTGCAAACAAGGATCAAAACATAAATAGTTGCCATTCGCTGAACAGCTTTTATTGGTCATTCAGGGGTACCATAATTGAGCTTCAATTTTTGAAGATACCGTTAAAGATTTCTAGTTATATTGAATTAAATTTATTTTCCTTTACATTTGGCAACGTTATTCTGTGTAATTCATGCGAGAAAGATTTCGTTCATGCATTTAGTCTGAGAAAGGAAAAACAATGCGGGACAATTTCGTTCTTCAAAATTGACTACAGGAAAGCAAAATCTGAATATTGGTCGTTGTACACACCTTAATATACTATTTTCATATACTCTTACATTCGAAAGTTGTTTTATCTGCTTTCGTGGAATACACAGAGCCATAGTTTGGCGTGTCTACAATCAGAGTTCAACATCATGGTTTAATTTCTTCCATATTCTTTACGATACTTTTAATTCCCACACCTAAACTCCCTCAAGCACTTCGAGTCACACCTGTCTCCGACTTCTGACGTTTCGGGCACATTTGCTTCTGCCGGGCGTGCGAGCGCTGGAAAGCAAAGTTCAATAATATTCATTTGAACGCAACCTGTCAGTCGCCTCCCTTATTTAAATGGATGCTGGGTGACTAGTTGGATGAGGCGTGGCAGTCTATCATGAATACAGAATATTTCCACAATAGGGGAGCAGGCAATGATTGAAACGTAAACTCATCGCACTTCAATTACCGGATAATGAAGGGTGTAATTAAATAACAGTCGAACGGATTCCAGACTGGACAAGAAATTTCTGTCAGATTATACGGACTATGAGTGATTGTGTTTGTGCTCAACGAGCGTGGAGAATAATGAGCTCAAAAATGCCTTTTTTGCCATCATTATTCAAACTTGCTGAGTTTTCTTGTAAACATTTGATTGGTATGCATTGTGAAACAAGCTTTGGAAAATAGAGATGCGAATTACTAAGCTGGAATCAGGGCCCACGTGTCTTTACTTTTGATGTTATTATTCAATTTTTCCCTTCGGTTGAAATTAACGCTTGAGTATGCACATGAGTTTTAGATTTTCTTCCATTTGACTTACAGTTCTACAAGCTTTTTGTTTAGGTTTGCGATCAGAAAATTACGAACACCTGAGGAAGCCAACTGCTTGTGTTCAAAGCCAAGTCGTCGCGTGATGTGAACTATTCCAGTCGCTATAGAAGCCATTGTTGGTTGGGAGCAATCAAAATTCTTCTATAATTTGTTCCACCGAACTTCCCTAATTATACTTCATTTTTTACAGCCTAAACTTTGACCTGGGAGTTGGCAGAGAGGCGAGAATTTTCTTGATTGTTTCGCCGTTGATGGAAGTAGCGCCTGCGCCTTCGGATGGCAGCGGCCTGAAACTAAGGCAACGGTGATGGTGGTCCGAGCGTCGGGGCCTTTGGATGACTAGCAAAGGTGAATCAAGGCGACGAGGATAGTGGGCAATGGACCTGGGCCTTTGGATGACTAGCAAAGGGGAATCAAAGCGACGAGGATAGTGGGCAATGGACTTGGGCCTTTGGATGACGGGTGGTGTGACGTCAGAGCGACGATGATAGCTGGAGATGTGCCAAAACCTTTACTTAAGCCAAAGACACGTCATGAAACTCATATTCTCCTCTTAGTTAACTGATAAGTCACTTGCAGGCTTTGCTTGGTGATCGAATACAGTTTAATAGACGGATTGAGGCATCAGCACCCGAGGAGGCACTCGGCGACGGATTCATTTTTGAGTCCCTGAGGATCTAAAGGCTCGTGAGGGATGTGTTCGACTCTGGGATTCGTAGGGCCACTGGGGAGTAAACATGATGAGACTTTTGAAAGTTTAATGCTAAACCGATGAAAAATAACCTTTATCGTTCACTAGAAATCTTCGGTAGAATGTTTCCGTACTTTAGTTGTATTTTTTATACTTTATTTTCTTTTTCTCTTATTTTTATTCGTAGAGATGCTCAGCTCCACCAGAACACGCTCTTCTCACAGACTCGGTGCCGCAAAAGTGTCCTGCTAAATAGCGTTAACTGAAGCTCCTCCATACGTGCTGCCGTGCGGCGCTCTTTTCCTTTACGTCGTTGTGTACTTATCAAGAATTTATTAGAATTGATTTATTCTATCATTCATACGAATTTATTATAAATCAAAGTCGCCTTGTTTTCGTGGGAACGTCTCGAAGGCCGTTCCGGTCACCTGTTCTACGAAAGGCGTCTGGCATTTGTGATTTGAGTCAAAACATATGAGCATGATTAGATGAAAGCACTTTTATCCCCAAATCAAAACATAAATCATTTCTTCTCAACTGCATTATGAATTAACATGTATGTGATGGAATTTCTTAACTGAATTGTTGAGTGTTGGTTCATTTGTTGCTCGAAAATAGAATCATTATACGGTAAATGCAGCGCTACAAAGTCATAACTATAGACTACTTCTGAAACTAACTTGCCGATCCTTCGTGATACTCACACGTAAAATGAAGAAAGAACCAATGTTAAAAGAAACATCATTACTAACACGCGCTTCCGAAGGAAGCATAGGAAAGTCAAACTCTGTTTGTAAGAAACATAAAGTCTAGAATCCCCAAAAAAGAGGGCACGTAAATTTTTACAATTAAGTATTAAAATTCACCATTAAAACACAAATGTTTGCCAATTCACATTCACTGATCAATTTCCAGCTCATCCACACATCTACACATTGACTACTTTTCAGTAACAAATAACAATTGAATGAAATACAACAGTTTTTGGTGACTTTACAGGCTGCACACCTGTGCAGTTGAAAGCAAAGACAAGGTTTTCATTTTGAGCCTACACCACCGTCCACAGAGCATCTCAGTTAGTGAGCTCCCTAAAACTGATGAAATTGTAACTGAGAAATGCCTTGACTAACGCATAACCATTTTAATCTCCATGAAGATCTTCTCATCTGCACACCGAAATACTACAGTATGATGACTCATTCATTTCTCTACATAAATGCGGCGATCATCTTCTTGCCTAATACTACATGTAAAATGGTAAGCCTTTAATTCGATTTCACACTCACTGAAAATATTTTATGTGTAAAATATAGTTTACCTTATACTGTACTAACAGGCTATTATTATGACGGCCTATTAAAATTATCTTTTGGTCTAAGCGCCTCATTATTTCCTGTATAAACACTGTCATTTGAGACCATGGGGTATGTCTGTTAGAATGTAGCTCAGAAAACACTATTTCTAGATTTTCTAGATTCGATCGCTTTTTCGAATAACGATTTAACCCTTTGAGTTGTCAGCGTATGAATAGGGCTCCTAATTGATTTTAACCTTCTTTACGTTGCTTACATCCGACTTGGAGTATGTGAAAGTATCACAGCTTCATTCTGATACCGAGTGCGTTGAGTTTGCGATGCACCAGACGCACAACAAATATTTCCTTGTCTGGTGCTCCAACTGAGTTCCCATAGTTCCCCGCCTGAGAAAATATAAATAGTTTAATAATGCAAGAACTAAGCCTAAATGAGGAGGCGCTGTAGGACCATCCAAAGGGATAGACAATTCTAATTGGCAAACATGCTGGACGTCCTGCTGCCACAGGGTCTACAGCAGACAGACCGTCGCATTAGCGCTAGTATCCAGTCTAACTTTTTGCTAAGCCATCTCTAATTATAAGTATTCATAATTCTTTACCTCCCTTGGTTTTATACCATTTTTTAAGTTTATCGATGAAGCGACGAAACAGTTAAACTGGGTCTACGATAATGTTCATGCATCAGGCTTATGTTCAAGTTCAATCAATTTTGATTTAACATTACAGCTGTTTACGTAAGATTTTCGTAAGTTATTCTTAGTTCCGTGTTGAAATGATATTCGGAGAGCAAGCCTCACCACGTGCATCAGTTCTTTAATCCAAATCCTGCAGTAAATTAGACCCACTCAGCGCTCTATTGGCCTTCCCCTCAATTCTCATCACCAATTCCTAAATTTTATGTATTTCATTTTTTAATAAAAATCAGAGCTGGACATTTTAATTGAAGGGCCCGGTGAGAAGAATTCGAGTACTTTTTCAACTTTAATTTTCCTCATATTTAGTTTCAAAGTATACATATAGGGCAGTATCGTCTCCCAGTCTAACCTTTTCACCAGAGTATCTATAATTTCCTTTATCCACGTATTTTTATCTAATATTTTACAAATTTATTGAATAGGCAGCAAAAATTTTAGACTAGGCGGCCTTAGGAAAAATATTTGTGAGTCATAGCTTATATCCAACCAACTTTATCCTAAATTCTAGTCCTATTTATTTATTTTAACTGGTGATTATAACACATAGGCATAAATTCAAGTCCTTTTAATGTCACTGGTGATTATAACACCTACGCATGAGCAAATTCAAGAGGTAGCTGCCAATGAACACACACAGTGAAGGGTGTCCAGTTTAGGAATTATTTGTATTCCACATTTACCTTCAAATTAAACCTGTTCTCTTTTGAAAATTCAGCAGCAATTTGGGAACAAATCCCGAATGCATGCCAAGGAAAAGCATGAACGGTGCTGTGGGAGCCGAGACTCCACGCTCTGTGTGAAGCTAGAAAATCTCAGTAAATAAAAGCACGAGGAAAATGTAAGGTTTTTGGCTAAAACTCTCTTTCCACTTGCCATCTCTACTTCTATGAGCATTGCATGAATCAGTTTAGAAAGTTATATATTTCTTAAATTCAATTAAAAGACTACAGAGCGGACGATATAAGTACAGTGGTATGAATTTATATACCAACTTACCAGATACAGGATTGAAACTTATAAAAAGTTCACTAATTGTTCTCTTCTACGCCAACGCAATAAAGTTATCGGTACGTAAAAAAATTGATTCGATTTCACATGGTCATAATTTTATCTTTTTGCAGCTTATCATACGTTGGCGTCCAAAAAATCTAACAAAATCATGTTTGAAACGAAAGATTTGAAAAGTTGAATTCACTAAGAAAATTCGGCTACAAATTCTAAATAAATAAACGCATGAACTCAGAATTTTTTTAGCATCATGAAATTTTCCTATGCTTTTAATTTTATCAAATGAAAGCTTCTCTTCAGTATGTATGTATTCTGAGTACCGTGAAGTGTGTATAATCTATGTAAATGTGCGTAGTCTCCTGTATGCATTCCATAGCACATATGAGCACCGCTTTTGCCCTGGATACAAAGTAGCTCTAAATCCTTCGAAGCTTCGTATTTTGTTTCTTTTTATTCCCGGAACTGTTCTCATCCTCTCCAATCGCAAAGCTTTAGGAAACAAACTAGCAACTCGTTTACATTTAAACAAAAATGAGATGAATATTAATTTGAGTTATGCCTGGCCGGCATTTGTCAATTGCGACGCAGCAGCTGCAGGCGGTTGTACTGCCTCGTCATTGTAATGACGTCAGTTGCAGGGCGAAAACTATTTGGCGTTCAGGGAAGGTATTTAGCCGGTGCCAGTCTGGAGTTAAATTAAAAAAATAGCACTTCTTTGATTGTCATTCGTTTCTTAAATTTTTCTTGAAAGCTAATACTGAGCGCAACAAAATGTTTCCTGTTGAACAGTTTACGTAAGCATAAACGCGAAGTGACATTTGACATTCGGAGGGTAGGAGAAATAATAAATAACATTTATACAGAAGGGTTAAAAAAAGATCTAGTACGTAAACGAAATGAGGATGAGAGTTTGAAGAAAAGTCTACTTGTAGATAGATACAGTTGTATTATATCTATTAATCTTATAAACTCATAATTTTAGATTTTTGGCTGTTGTTCCTGGTAAGTATTATGTCTCATGATTTTGCATAGAAGATTGAGTAAGAATGACTACTTTGAAGCGATTTAACTTCTCTTCGGTTAGAATTTTAAGATATCGGTAAAAAAGCCTCACAGAATTTTGTTCATGTAGGTGTTATCTGTAGATCTTTTAATAGAATGAAATTTTAAGTGATTTTTCATCCTAATTTCGAATTCTATCATGAGCATAAACATCTACTCGAGAGTTGTGAATTTCATATCCTCTAAGCATTCATTGATATTTCTATCTATTATTTTCGGTGAAAAATTGTAAATGCGAATTCCAGTGTCTCATATTCATCCTGACATTTGCTCTGAAGAATTACGGACATGAAAATGACATAAGCTACAATTGACTTTTGCTCATCACTTCTAGAACTCAAGTCTTGAAGTTGTGTATTTAGTTAAATAATTGTCTCTCGTTATCTGCGGTTTTGAATGATGCGCTGATGACTAATCAGATTTTGAAACGACTTTTGATGTCTGAGTCGATCAATTCGACTCTCAGAGCAAGCATCTCCAGGCACATCTGACTGTCTTGCTTGCAAACAAGCCCGTACATATGACCAAATTCAGTAGACATGATACACCACGCCAGCGATTTTTCCGCTACGTATGCTCGTCCAAATTAACTCAATAAACTACCCATGCTTGTTCTAGTAAACACCCGAATGATAGATTTTGTAAATATCTTCATTTAGTCATTGAATCAGTTTTATCAGTAGTTTTTCTACAGTAACACAAATTAAAACTCTTCTTTTGCAGAGAATGGGATTTTAACGATTAGATCTTGCAACACAGACATTGCCGAACGTTTTCCTATCACTCACCCACTCACAGGAAGTTTTTGGCAACCAGACTCAGGTGACTTTGCAAGTTGTGTTCCTAAGTATGCTCAGAAAATTTCGTGGATAAACTTCTAACGTAACGATCTGTGAAAGACAAAATCAGTCTGGCTTTATTGTTTTTATTTGTAGTAAATCTTTGAGTTCAATGAGATTTCATCAAAGTTCTAGGAAGGGAGAGTTCATTTTACACTGAACGATTTTATCAGTCTCATTGGAGAAATCAAACTGACAAGCCCGACGACGAACGCTTTAGATTTTCAGAATTCCAGCTCTGTCACTAGAATAGAAGTATAAAATCAAGAGTTTAACGACGCAATCCAAAAAGTTTGACGAAGATACTAATAAATATTTGGGTAAAGTTAGTTTTTCCTTTCGTAGTTCGAGTGAAATTTCCAAGAAATCGACCAATCACAAAGCGATAAGTAGCGCAAAGAGTTTTTTTTTGTATTGGCCTTCACGAGCACATTTTAGTCACGTGCTACTCAGAAAAGTTGGTTCCACTGCTTCTGCAAAATACAAAATGGAAAACAATTTAAGAACAAATACCGAGTCTAACTTTTTCACCTGAGTATGTATAATTATCTACAGAGTATTTTTATCCTTTATTTTATCAACTTTACGATGAGGTGATGGAAATGTTAGACTGGATAGAGAACTAAATTTCAGATACTTTGCTTGCAAAAGCTCTGGGCAACTGTTCTACAAGAGGCTACGCACGACCTACAAACTTATAACACAAGCTCGTGTTAGGTTTTGAATAAAAAAATAACATGTTAAGGCTCCTTATCATCAAAGGTAAGTGAAGAAATTTCTACATTGGAAGGTTAAAATATATGTTTCTCTAATAACCTTAAACCATATTTTCACAATAAAATAATTTTTCATGCTCATCCTGGAGACGCAAATTTTGTGTATCCAGAAAAAAAAAAGCAATTAAAAAAAATAATAGCAATGAATAACGTTAACAAGACATGCTGCACGTATGTTTTGGCAAAAAAGAGCATTAAAATTAACAGTAATTGAAACGAGATAAAGAACCAAACTTTCAGAATTGATTGTTTATTTAGAAGTCTGTAATTTAAATGACTTCAATATTACAAGCAGGAACAAAACGAAACATAACATTGCGAAAACAATGGGGCATTCAAAGGTATTTCGAGAAATGAATTTTGCTTAAATTTCTTTTTCAACAACTTCTACACTAAAACATGTACATACATGGATGACGAATGTTGCCTGAATTATATAGCTATTTGGTAACAAATTCACAGAGTAGTAAATATTCGGTATAAATAGGGACAGTTTAAATGTTGAAAAGATAGGCTAGCATACAAAGCGTGTGACACACAAGTTCAATCCTCGAGGTTGAAATTTCGGTTGACCATCACCACCATTTCCTCCGCCTTCGTCGCACCACAGCCAGCTCTGGCGGCCAAACTTGGACTTGACTTCAACGCAATATCAACTCGGTTCACGACCTAGGCTTCCGACCTGTTCACTTAGCTGTCCCCATGTGACTGAGACGTTGTTAGTCAGTCGTGCCGTTATGTATGTTTGCCCTAGGGTTTCGTTAGCTTTAGGACTACAACAAATCTTAATTTTTTCTTCATAATTTTGCACAACGTTCGTTAGTTTTAACTTTCTTTCGGTAAGACTTCAATGAGCGAAAGGAATACAATGATAGCAGTAGCAAAAACATTTAGCGTATTACTGCTATGTTAGTAAAAAAACTGTTTCAATTCAGCAAACAATACAATATGGTTGTATCAACGATTTCCCTGCTAGCAAAGAGAGCGCTTGTACGGACAGGCTATTGCCGAAGCAGAATGAGTGACAGTCATGAAGAAGCCAAAAATTTGAACAAGGGAAGCAGTAACCTTCCCATCCTCGAACGCCACCTCCGCTTAAAATTAAAATTATGATATGTTATTTAAGCACCATCTTTTTTTCGTTAGACATTTTTGAGTTTATCTTTTGTTTTCGACAACTAGTGTTACATGTTACATAGTTGAGTTAAGAAACATTTTTAATGAATTTAAAATTTTAAAGTCCAAACGAAATAATCGTGTCTAAATTAGTTTTAAGCAGAAAATATGTTTCGGTTCATGATCAATGATTTCCCGACGAGGCTCCAGCGACAGATTGAGCTCACGGACTAAAGTTTCTCTGCATTCCGGTGAGGCCTATAAAACATGTGTTGCATCAGTTTTGACGACTTTTGCGTATTAAGACGATAAATTCTAAAGCACAAACAAATCTCGAAGCCCTAACTTGCCTTAAATTCACGAAATCATCGCGTGGACTTTTGAAATTAGGGCAATATTAGCTCCCCTAATATTGCCCAAGATTTCGCTTGCGTGGGGAAAATCCGAACTGGCATGCAACGCTTGGTTAGTTGTTCGAGATTACGTAAGTACTTCCAATAAATTGCAATAAAGAGTACAAAAAATTTTTTTACTCGTACATTTCTGATTTTTTGCTGTGTTTTGCTCAGATATTGAGAAGGAAAATTCTGATGTTATAAAATTAGAATCGAAGAGTTGTTCGCTGTCAAAAACTCCAGATGTCATGAAAAGAAGAAAAAACTAAATTATTTTTATCCTACTATGTGAAAATTTATAATATATGAAGCGCAAATCTTAGAGTTAGAGACATTCAAATCTGACACAAAAGAAAGACTTAAACCAATACGCTTCACGGAAAGTCAAACTATTCAACAAAGAATAGAACATTACAAAAATTGATGTTCGTTTTTTCCACTTCACATCTGACGGTGAATAAAAATACTAACAACGTAACAAGGGCAAGAGCAGAAAATATTGGAAAATAATAACGTTATACGTACTCATTGAGATAAGAAAACTTCGCCAGCATTATACATTTGAATTCTTTTAATTCGGCCCCAAAAGTGACGACCTGGTTCCTAAAACGAACTAATAATCCTCGACACAGAGCACAAGAGCGGCATGAGCGCCTCAGTGCCGGCTGTGGAGACGCACCAGACGCAGTCCAGTAATCAAGTCACAGCCTCGGGTTACAGCCTACTTAGGCCGAGCTGGCCTACGACTTGGCCCCACATGCACCGCGGTCTTTACCTCCTCCACCACCAAAACAGGGTGTCATGGAACCTAGGACTTTGGAAATTTTGCGCTCGCTTTTTCTGTAGGAAAACTTTTCTGACTTTCTCGTGGCCCTCTTGCATAATGAGATTCTAAAATCATGTTCAAACATGATATTGCAATAGTTATCAGTGGGAACAATCATTACGAAAGCGTTACCCGACTAGCTTCATTGCCGTTCAAGTATAAAAATGTGACGATATTCCAAATTTGTTCCCGCATTGAGGCGAAGAATTATTTTCTTCTTAACATCTCCTGTTTATTGTCACTCAACATTTTTCAACTTTACATAAATCTAATTGTTAATTTTCTATTATATTTCACTAAAAGATTAAAGTAAGCAGAACAAAACTGCATCTGCATCTTCCATGTACTATTCGAGACACGGTCAGTGGGCACAACTGAAATACACGTTTTTTTGTCACCGCATCGCGTGTAGTTGAGTAGGACAACGAATTCCAAGAAGCCGAATTAATTTTAGATGTGTTAGGACCGCTGAAGGCATTCAGCGCGACGAGGGACGCAGAGAACGAGCGGGCAATGCGCAGGCTCAAAAGACCTGAGATGTTCGGTGTCGGGAGGTCGAGACCTGTCCAACGCTGGACTATTGTACGCTGGCCAATTGATGGAGTCCTCGACACTTCCTTCTTTGCTCGGCGCTCTCAATGGAAAAGGATTATTTTACGAGCCTAAATCGAGCGTAGAAAAATGAGCGTCGCTTTATTCATGACCTATCGGAAAGGGTACAATGGGAAAAAAACTATTCCTTTCGACTTCAATAGATGAATGTTTACTGAGGAAGTGACGCCATGGCAACAGTCGCTGACTTTCAAGTCTCGAGAGTTCTTCAATGTAAATTATGATTCTCCAAATCTGCTCTTCAATATATTTTAGACATACGTCCCACTTCTGGTGTAGATGTTATTAGCGTTGCTTTTCGATATTTACACATCCGTTGACGTTTAGACGCACGTACCACTTTACAGTTAAGTATTAATGAGCTTTACAATATTACAAGTCTTATAAGTTCCAGCTGATAACTGGAAAATAAGTATTTCTGAAAGTTCTTACATGTTTCAAAAAGTAAGTAGAACAGACACGGTGGTGCAGTTTGCAATGATTTCTTTCGCACTTTTTTTGGATTAGGAATTAAAAAACTCATCGATTTCACTCCATCTGAGAATGTCAGGGTACAGTGTATGTGGAAAGGATTGATGTATCGCTTGATCAATTTTACCGTATAAAAATTTTGTATTAAATAAGCAACATTCAGATAACTATTTACAATGATGATAAAAATAGTTTAAAGAAAACCTAAATCATGAAGGTAATTTGGCTGTCGGTGATCGTTGCATGGAAATCTTTTCTCCTCAGAACAAAGCAAGGCATCAATTCACAAAGAGACCTGTATTTCAGTCGCACTTAAGGAATGAAACACCTGTGAAGGAAAACAACACCGCTGTGTATTCACGAATGGGAGAACGGCTGAAATAAATCTCTTCAGTGATCGTACAATTCAGCATTCCATAAAACTGGCAGTCCACCATACAATCTGCTGAGTGCAATCTACGTAGGGCCTTCAATATTTGAGAGCAACCTCAACCAATATAAAAGCAATCGATCGGGAGAGTCGTCGGGAGTCCCCGGTGCTCCTGGTTTTATTCAAGACACGGAAAGCTTGACTACTTCAGGGAAGTCCCGTCTCCCAGGTTCCGCAAGAATTTAGAGAACACGTTGAAGGCGCCAAAACATAACTTTGTGAACATTTGTATGCACTCAGACTAATGAAGTGTTGCCGGTAGTGCCGCATTCAACTCAGCAACAAGAACGGTCGCTTCACACTCTCGGGGTCGATAAACTCTCCCAGTTCACTGCGACTCAAAAAAACAATGCTTCTTCAAGTCGTTCAACTCGAACCGTAACCAAAAATTTGTTTGAATCTCCTAGGTAAGTGTGAACGAGGGAAAATATTAAATATGTACGTCATTAAAAACCACTCCTCAAATGGGAAAAAGATTCACACCTTCATTCACTGCCTCTTTGCGACGCTCAATTACTCCTCAAGAGGTTGCTAGCAACTTGGAGGAGCGGGACATCCGTAGCATGATTGTTCAATTACACTCGTAGGGGACGAGGCACTCAAAATGTGGACCCTTTCCACACAGGCCAGGGGGGCGTCATGCCTGCTCAACCACGGACCCGAGGAACCCTGGTCCAATTCGGCAAAAGGCTCTACGAAAAAATTGGAGTTGTAGGTTTCTCGCAGCCGCAATGGCATGCTCAGGATCATTTTTTCCGAGCTTCGAGGGGACTCACAATAGAAAAGTCCGAGGGACTGGGGACACGAAGGACACACAGAATGAAAGATGAACAGAGAACGCGAACTAGTTTTCGCCCATGTCATTTACCTTCGAGGGCTGAAACCCCGGTATTGCAAACTGAATCATACGAGACGAGTAATGGCCTCAGCAGCTCAAGCTGATGTAAGCGATGGCCAATGGGGACTGCACGCTCATTGAAAAGAGATTCATTAAATGAGATGGCAATTGAGGGGATGATTTATTGGAAACTGTGCACTGAGTTCATTTTCTCGCCGTAATTCAGAATTTAACAAAGGAGAGATCTCTTGCTAGCAGTATGGCCTCCTAGACCACTTGCAATTGATCATGTAAGGTATCTTGTGGGGAGCATTCATCACTGCACAAATGAACGCGCCATCGTAAAAATTCCTCATGAACGACATCCGCGAATGCCTCAGAAATGTTCGACGAATCACAGGAATTATAGGATCGTTTGTACTTTAAATCTTGCAGATAACTCTCGAAGCACCACTGTGTCATTGTTGCAAACCGTAGTAAATAGTAATCTTGAATTCATCGTATGTAAATTTTATTCCAGTCAGCTGTAAATTATTTAACATCTGAACATCATTAACTATAAAAGTTGTTCTACAAAATTTCTGCTATGGGCTCTTCAATTTAGGTACAGCAGCATTTATAAATTTCCTCTTATTCGCGAAATTTTCTTCTCCATAAGAACATGCATGTTACTTAATTCCAGTTCATTTCTTTTTGATGTATTTTGTTCTTACATTATTAGTTCGACCTGTTACCAGCGCCTATCTTTTGGCTTCTCTGCACTAAGGGCACTAGAGATGAGAGTTGTCAACCTCCATCACGGTTGGTTGTAATAAACTTTAATGCTGAGATCTGACTCGATTTTTCCAGGGGCCCAAACTCAATACAGGCTTGGAACAGCTGCTAACTCAGAAAATCAACACAATTACTCTTCATCCTTTTACTGCTAACGTGAAGTGCGTGAACCCTTCTTGTGAGACGGAAGAGGTAGGTACAGCAATGACTTAGAGAAAATTTGTGACACTGAGATTCCAAACTTAACGCCTCTAATATTGGAGGTATCGCTTCTGACGTGGCCTTGTGGACTTCAGCAGGTGTTTCGAGTGGACTTTTCATTCAGCGTCGAGTCGAAGGCAGTCCTAAGTTCATAAAAATGACTTCCCAAAGAAACGAGTTAACGCAACCACTAAAGTACAGTTGAACGTCAGCTCTAACTTGTGATTGCAATAAGTTAGAAATTTTGAAAAACATGCTAAGCGATAGAAATTCCCGTGATGATTCCTCAAATTCAAATATTTACATAGTAAAACTTTTGTGCAATTCAACTTGAATATTCTACGTGAACAAAGATGCGCTCATAACCATAACCTCGTTCAACTTAAATTATCGCCGCCTTTGTATTTGCACAATAAGGATTTTATTCATAAAAAAATTCATTCTCATTCAGACTTTTCTACAGATGAAAGCTGCGCTCAAGTGTCAAAGTTTAGTCTCATGTGCACACGTAAAATCCGTTGCAACAACTAATTAACGTTCACAATAATGAAATTCTATCTGAAAAGGATGAAAACGCTTACATCTACGCTAGAATCCTCACCATAAAATGTTCCCATTATCGATTCGAAAATCGCGGGCGCTTGGCAGCCCTGCAAATGGAGCCTCTAGTCTCCCCCGAGATCCGTCGCCGGCCGCTGTTTTCTGGCTCTCACTTCGACCGCCGGGACACAGAGTGACTGGCGTGATTTCTATCACTGACGCCTTCACATTCGTACCTTGTAAGTTGTCATGAAGATCCATGCTACTTTGTCACGATTGTATAAAAGGACCTTAAAGTAAAACATGAATGTAAAACTCGTTTTCAAACTCAGAGATGCTGTCGCTACTATCAAATACTACAAAAGGATAGTATAAACTTCTGGCTCTTACCTGAACCTGAATGAATACAACCCTTAGCAAACCATTTAATTCGATGTCCCCTTAGATTAAAGTCCACCCAATAATGCAAAACTGGCTTTGGCGTCACGCAATGCTAATTGATGAAAGCTGAATGAATATGTAAAAGACGTCACTCATACAGGAGGGCCAAGTTATATTAGGTTGTTAATTAAAAAGGTTTGAGCGCGTTTTCAAAAGAGGAAAAATCGAAAAATCAATTAAGAAATGCCTTCATGAATTTTCAATTCATGCACCATTCTTCTCAATGAAATCTCCTTGTCTGCCAAAATGTTTTGGAGTCATTTCGAAGCTTGAATTTGATTCGACAAAAGAAGCAAACTTCATTATAACCTCTTCACTCAAAGTGAACCTCAAACCATCAAAGCCATTCTGCAAACTTCTGAAAAAATTATAATCTGTTGGACCAATGTGAGGAGAATATGTAGGCGAGATATTATTTCCCAACCAAACTCTTCTAAAAGATTGGTAGTCACTCTTGCAGTACTGAGGCTGGTGTCGTTATAGTGCAGAATTACTCCTTTCAGTTCATCAATGATGATCGTTTTACCGTGAAACTGTTCTTAAAAGTCTTAGCTGTTGGCAATTACACTCCAGCGGTTATAATTTGATTCGTACCTCACAGCTCATAGTGGATAATTCCCTCCATGCCCTATCATCCTCACACTCAATAGAACCTTCATTGGGCGTAAGCCATTTCGAGGTTATGGAGTAGGCTTTATTTACGGTCCAGTTATTGCCTTTTGCGCTTAGCACTTTTGTATAGGATCTACTTTTCATTTCCAGTAATGATCCTGCCTAGAGAATGTCTTAGAAGTTGATAATAATGTAGTGATACACAGCAATCAAAACGTTGTGTGAGATTGTGTTTTAACAAATCACACGCTACCATTTGTCCATCCTTTGTGATCTTTCGCTGACTATTAATTTCTCGACAAACGCTCATATGGCTGACATAAAATTATTTTCTTAGTTTCTTAGTGGTGATGGTGCGATTTTCACCATCAACAGCTCGCAATTTCTCAGAAGCAAGCGTTCATTTCGAGGACCGTTCTTTAGACTGAAGTCATCCTTTTTAAAGCTGGGAAAACAATCAGCGTTGCCCTGCGTTTGTGCATGTGGCTTATTTCACTACAGCGTTGCCACATGGTTTTGAGTAATTTTTCAGATGAACTTGCTATAATCCCATTCTGAAATTCATAAAGCACTACCTGCCCTATATGATCTTTACCTTGACAGTACATACTTTCTGGACCTAATATAACAGGAATTTTTATTAAAAAAATTACTGTAAGTTGTGGAAGATTTAATCATGTTTCATTAATATTCATGATAGAAAATACTATATTAAATGCTAAGTTTCGCGAATTATGTTTCAAAGTTGTTCATTAAAAACGCTGAGCACCTTCACTAGAGCCAGATATGTTTGAAATCCATAATCAATGTTCATAACTCTCTCCAGAAGTAAATCAGGAGGCATCAAGCAGAGTTTAAATAAAACCTCATTACCGCAAGACAGCAACCTGGATACTGCTTGTTCAAAGGTTGCTGTGAAACAATAGGATACTTTCGGGTAAGGTACGATGAAAGTGCGGATTTACGGGAATATCTTTAGTAAAACCGGAACTGAGAAGCCCCACTTTTCTAAAATTTTAAGAAAACAGAAGTACAATGAAACGTTGTGTGGTTCAAAGTCGATGATAAACTTAAATTTATGTACAAGTCACTGGTTGTTACGAGTAGGTGAGGTGGGTCACTTGTAAACAAGCTAAGCTTTGTTAAAGGGTGGTACTTGAATAAAGTACTTGAAAATGCTCAGAATAGCTCAATATTTGAAGGCGAAAAAATGTAGTGACAAGGATTTAAACTAATGCGATCAAAAGCATGTTAAACTCTTCAGCTAGTCAGGTGATTTCAATAAATATTGTACTCGGCTGTCAATTTTAAAATATATCGCCTAATCGAGTTTTATGATCAAACGAATATGTTTATATGACCTGCACAACGCTCGGCTGGACAACCAGCCGACCGCCAAGAAGGCTTACAACTCAAGTGTAAACTAACTTACGGATCCGTTTAGTATCGAGCGGGGAGCTGGTTCATCAAACGAGTGTAAGATTCTAGTGCACGAGCAGGAGCGAATGCAAATTTAATTGCTCACACTCACCTCTCAAGAAATAGGCAAATTATCAACCTCACGTCTTTGCACAAGGAAAATAGGATTCCTAGCTGTCCCAAGTGACCATCCAGAGGTATGCAAAATAACTGTGACCTCAGTGACCCAAATGATGATCTCCGTGTAGGAGAAATTCTAGTCGATTTGAGAAGCTACATTACAACGAAAACTTTCAGCGCAATTCAGTGGATGTATTTAGTTATAGTTGGTGCGTCATTTTAATCATAAAAGCACATTTCCAACTAGGGATCTCAGGTACAGTAGCTATAAAACTTGCTTGTGTTATGAATAATTTTCGAAGCAACTGATCATTTCAGGGCAGCCTTCGTTTCTTGTTAGCAAGAGCTTGGATACCAAAGGCTTCATCTGCGTTTCTAAATTAATTCACATCCTTCTGAGTCGTATTACCCTGAAGCATTTTTTTCTCAACGTATGAACTAGGTGCTCATCATCCATATTGGATACATTGAACGTTTGGCATTCAGTTTCAAAGGCATCTTCAGAGACACAGGGCCTGGACAGTAGCTAGTCGCCAGATATTTCCCAGGACTTTTTGACTTCTAAAACGATCGATGAGGCAACTTGAGAAACTTTTCGGGAATTTGCATTCTTCCTCAACGTCGGTTCGCAAGTGCGCTGTGCAAAGAGAAGGAATGGGTCAGTGCTTCATCGAATGGTAAAAGTTCGAATCGCAATACATTTCCACCTCATGCTTTTCGTGGTGAATTTCCCAAACTTTTTGAGAAAGAGTGGTCGCTTTCCGCGTTGAATCGATGTAACTTCAGCAAGAACATAACCAAACTTAGATTCTCTCGGTATTTGACACTCGACAGCTGTTGAGCTTATGTTGCAAATTTGATTTGAAAAATGTCACTAACTTCAATATTGTAAAGCATTGTGTCCGTCAATCGCGTAACTGATGACGTACTTGTGAAATGTTTAACTAATAATCTGAAACGTATTTCTTTCTTTTCAAATGTTTTGGAATATACGTCTTCTCTTTCGGTTTTGATGGATAAAGAATTGAGACTGAAATTAATAGGAAATGCTTGACTTGACGCGATCTGCAAGTGAACGTTGTACTAATGCTGAGCGTGTACGACGGGAAAGGTCTGAATATTTCTAAGCTCCTGAAGAAGTTAAAAATATATATGTGTTGGATAATCGCATTGCTAAGTAGTTTGAGAAAAACATTAAAACACCGATTGAATTAAAAATGCAACAACTACATATATTCTCAATCTACTATGATAGTTCCTTAGAAGACCTGAGGTCCATCAGGTGCAAGAAATTTGAGAAAGCCATCAAAATAAAGGCTGCAAAGTTAAAATTACAAGCTAATCGATAAAATCAGTAGTCACACAATCATCTATGATTCTCCTTGCTAATACGCTCTACAGTTTGTAGTGTGACCAGCGCTTCCACTGCCACTGAGCTCATGAGAATTAGAGTAGCGCCCGAACAGTAATTCCAGCTCACGCAATCGACACTGAGCTCTTCAAAAGAATACTGGAATACTGTACAGAAGCTGATTACAACAAAAAAGGCTCCTGAACACAATTTGGAGTCTTGTCCACAGGAATTGTCCATGCTTTGAACAATAAAAAACGAGTCACTATCATAACATTGGCTGCAGCGTTCACATCGCACCCTTACGGACTTCACGGCGGGTGACCATTCATCTTAAAAACTGATTAATTATTGTATTGATTTATAATAAATTAATTAATTAGAAATTAAATCATTGGATTTTCATGGAAGTAACCATTTCTTCTGGCTGGGATGCACTTTATTGGGACTTCATTGTTCAGGCATAATTAATCGGTATCTGCAGGGTATTTATTCTTTTTTTCCAAACTCTTCACTGAGTGCGGAAATTTTCTTCATGATCATCTCTGCAAGAACTCTCCTACATTTCTCAAGGTGATCGCACCCCGATAAATAATTATACAAATATTTAAAGATGCTCAGTTTACTCGAATATTCACCTCGCTTTTTTCTTTCTTGTTCAGCACTATTCGGAAACTATGGGCGGCGTATCCAGAAATCATGTTTCATACGCCAATCCTCATATCATATCACTGGCGCTGCAAAGAAGCACTCATTACTTCCTACCTTCAATAATTACATACATTCAAACGTCAATATAGTCGTATTTAAGTCCCGCGAGTTAAGGCAACCATAGTATGTCACAGGTAGCTAATCTGTTTTTCAAATTTCAAAATTTTTTGTTTACCGATATCTAAAGCATTCAGTTTTTGCAAATCCATCGTTAACTATGTTTCATCTATGTTCAGAAGCCCATGCCTAAAATCAAGGAGCTTCAAGGTGTCTGTACGACCACACTTTTGCCGGAGACAACAGCGCGGTTCCCTGCGTAGTCCCAGCGTCTCCCAGCGACGCTCCCCTGCTCTACACAGACAACTCGCTGCCTGGAATCGCATTGAAGGGATTACACTCGAGACTTGAGTGAAATGTTTATGGCATTCGGCGACCCCCGCCCCGCTCCAGTCGAGGGATTACCTCCAATCGGATTACGGAGAGCTGGTGATTACCTAACCGTTCGTCATCCGACGCGTCTTACGAAACATATCAAAATTTACATGTTGGAAATGGGTGTTTCGTGCACAGCGTCTGCGAAAATTATTACCCCTACACAGAAGAGAAAGGAAGAAAGAAAGAAAGAAAAATAGTTTATGAAAAATAGTTAAGAGAGTGGTGTAGTAATGGGAGAATTTCGATCTGAAGAAAACGATCCTCTTCTGTCTAACTCCGTTATCCCCAGACATGCTTGCAACAGGAAGGAAGCCGTCAGATCCTGGAAGTGAAATTGGGTTATTAGTTCGACATAAATTTGAGATAAACTCGGGGCAGTTTTTCCCTCTCAAATATTATTCAAATTGTGTACAGTTAGCTTTTTGAACAGAAAATTCTATGATACTTCAACGTGCGCCGCATCATGAACACATGTGGCAGGAACCTGGAGAGTATCATTCCTGGGAAAACTCTTCACTTCTCACGGTTATGCACGTGGACTGTCAGCTACGAACGTTAACGTAAAATAAGAAAGCAATAAAAAGAGACTGGGCAGGAGGACAGCTGTTGAGCATGCGCACGCACATCGATAAGTACATTTATCACGATCGGAAACATACTTCGTAACCAAGGGCTGCAAAGAAACTACATGTGCTTGGCAACTCTGGCAACAAAACCCTATTGCCCACAGAGTTAGTGTAAATATTTGCGATGAAGTTAAAGTTCAAGCCGTAGCAAAAAAAAAAGGTGTTTCTTATTCATGTGTTCAGATTACTTCAAAAAGTCGCTATAGCCCTAAGACTTCTGATAGGATGGTAGTTTCTCCCTGTAAAAATGCATATTAAATTATGAATAAAAACCAAAACCTATGGCATAATATTGAAGATACCACATTCTTGACTTGAAATACAATAAAATAACACAAACAAGACTGCATGTGTAAGTAATGCCTGAAAGTTTGATTACCTCTCATTGTGACTTTTAAAAAACACTGAAATCTTTGTTTCTGTAATGAAAAACATAGCGCCTGTATTATTTGGCGGCGTCATCTTGACCACAGATTTATGAATTGTTGCCTTGCATCGACTTGAATTTGACAGTGTGTTACTATATTTTCTAACTCATTCTCGTAAAACACATTTGACCTAAGCGTGTGGTATCTCACTGTACATATGTTCAATAAAAGATGTTCACTATAATGAACTAAATTATTTATTGAAATCATAACTGGCAAAAATTTTATAGGCACAAGACACAACTTACCGTCGTGAACTGAAGGCAGCAGCGAACGGACAGAGGCTTTCGTGAAATTTGAAGGATCAGTATAGCTTCGTTGGCTCGGTCGCCATCACGTCTGTTTTGACACATTCGAGATGCGTCAGCTGTGGTTCACAGCTTGTGTTAGTATCACACATGAGGCGTAGATTTTCGGGTGGAGATTGAGTCGTCTCAGGTAAACTTAATTCAAAGTAGAGAAGTAATAACTCAATGACGACAATCATTGTTGCTGATGGGAGGAAAGAGTTAGATATCGAAGGAAAAGTTTCGCTGTTTCAAGTTGCATTTCACTAGCATGAAATAAAATATTTTATTTGTGTATACTTCACTTGCTCAATTTTCAAATTGAATTCCGTTTATAGACCTAGGATAAATGTTGAGATAAGTTTCTCAGTCATTTTCCCAGCAAGCAAAACCTTTGGCTTGAGTGATCAGAATTAAAGAACGGAGTACATCTTGATCGAAAAAAATTATTTACAACTCAGGTAATCTTCATTTTTACTTCTTTTAAAACTACACACCCTAAGCACAGATTATTACTTAGCCTACAGCACGTGATTGTTAGCTGCAACAGCTCGCTAAACATAATTCGTTTGGTTGGCAATGCGTGTACGCATTACTTTACTCGAAAGTGCCTCAGTCATCGCCTAAGCAGCTAAGTCTCATGATTTAACAGTGTTCCTCAAGTCAGACTTCTAAATGCCAGTTTTCAGTCAACAACAGAACTAAATATTGTTCATCTAAAAATGGGGCAATATGCACTTCAATCGAAGACAACACAACAACACACGAGGTGTAATGAACGTGATATCGCATATCTACCTACGTAAGGCGAATGGACATTAATGAGCTTTGTGTATTCTCACTGCAAAATAATTGTGTCTATTTATATGTATTATGCCTTGTCCGCATCTTCACGTCCTAGCCCATAGGTGGTACGGCGTCACAAAATTATTCTTCCCGAAGAAAATGCAGCGAGGCACAGCTCCTTATCGTACGAACGCCACTTCTATGTCGTGGGGTGCGTCGAAACAATGTTAATGTATTTTTGGATGTGTTTTTTAGGTGAGTGACGTAAAGAGGCTGACGGTCACGGAAATGCGCTATGGGAAACCACAAATAGACGAGCCTTATTCGGAGTTGTGCCAAATCTCGTAGACAGAATGGCGAATGTAAGACTTGAGTCAGGAGATGTATTTTTTTATTATACTAAGCGCTTGACTGACGAAAACTGTTGAGACCTCATCTAAATGTCGTAAAATTTATACAACGCTCGTGAGAAATAGAATCCCCGTATACTGTGTTTTATTAGAGACCTAAATCACGATGTGAAAATTTCCATGGACTCGAAGATTTTGAGCTGCAAAATTTCAGATTCAAGAGTGAAAATTCAAAGAGTCTGTGAGGCTTTGAAAGCTCGTTGTAATCCACTTTTCTTGCCCATAACTCAATCAAAGAGGCAATGAGATTTGAACACCATGCAGATTCGTAAAAGTACGTCCTTCCTCGAAAACAATATCAGAATCTTCTCAGTTCTCTCTTCCAAGGAAAAGACGCGAGCTCTAAGAGTTAAAGAAGGAGTGGTTCGTTGAATCCGCAGCGTCAGCTAATTCCAGCCGACTCCTCACAATTAGACAGCATTATCTGAGAGATCAGTCCGTGGGAGGAGTGCAGGATCTTTCGAAGGCTTTTATCTTCTTGCATGGACCTAATCACAGGAGCAGTTCAAGACCCGGGACACTTTGAGGAGCCTTAAGGCAGTTGTTTTTATTAGTCCCATCCAAGTCAGATTATTCTATTCACTCAACGGTAGTTTCAGCTGCCCCATCTTTATTGGGGCAGCTGAAACTACCTCGCTGAGCTTTGAACATTCATGTGTTCACGAAGTAAACAAAGGTTTTTATAACGTTTTAAATACTTTTTCATCTATTTCATTATTCGAAGTAATTCAATTTTCATAAAATATTTTGATGTATTGGACATTATGATCAGCTGCATTGCTCTTTTTCAACATACGTTTCAGGAACTCATTTATCTTTCAATCAACTAAGGAAGTAGGGAAAAAGTTTAATTTACAAAAGTTTAATTCTGAAGAGTTTAGAATGAAAGTGCATAATACCAGACGCACACTTAGTACGCTCAGTTGAGAAAGGTGAGAATAATACTTTCTTTATGAGTCTCTTTCTTTATGAGAAAGCTTGGAAAAATATATCTAAAAGAACCCAGTTGATGTTTCAAAAACTCTCCTCATACTATGGATCCTGGGCGTCACTTATTTTAATAAATAAGTCTCTTTCTCTATGATCTCAACAAACACATCCAGAGATGGCAATCTCTGAACTTAAGGTACAGGGTCAATTGTCTTTGCTAAAGTTGTTAGTTGAGCATTCACGGGATTTATTTAAAAGGCGAGCATTCACGGGATTTAAGATTCAATAACCATGAAATACAAGCCATTCCTAGCCTATTTTCGTAGACTTCAGTTGCCAGGCTCAACCAGCATCGTCTTCAAACTGAATTAAAAAATTCAATTACATTTTTATATTGAAGCAGATAGTATTCTTAACAAGCCAAGTTAGATACTTCATTTCATTAGATTAGGGAACGCGAGGTATCGGTGGTGATGGTTTTGTGTGTGTGTGTAATTAAGTTTACGAGAATGTGATACACAGTTTCATTAGGACACTTTACTGTGAGAAATTTCTTGAATTATTGCAACGCTTATGTTTTACAAAAATTCCATTCACTAGCGCTTAGGTATTTTTGAAAGAAAACTTCAATGCTGCTCGAGTGCAGAGCCACTAAATAAATTTTGAGTCACCAAGTTTCTTCCAGGCCAGGACTATGGAGTCTCCATCCACGCGTTTGCAAGAAGAATACAACTTAATCGCCAGGTGAAACCCTAGCCTTTCACTAGCCAGATAATCGACCACCATGCATTACGAGCTCGACAGGTGCTCTGTAGTGTTCATTAGCTCAAAAAGTTCAACAATGGAACACATGGTTCTCTCTTGCGTGTCGCACTCAACACACGCTGCTTCAGTCCCTCGCTTTCGCATTCGTTAAGAGCCCTATCGCCTGCTGTGTATCTTTATGCCGATATATTTGTTTCCAATAAGGACTTGGCTATTCACAAGAGCTTTTTTCAATCCGTTTCCATTAGTTGAGTGGGAGTTGGGAGTTCGTATTTTTCAGCTCGCTTGCGTCCGTATCGGTCTCCTCTGAAATTCGTCTTGTAGACGCACGCACAGGCGACTCAAAAATCAACTTTGATGGGAGGGCAACATCGTGTTGGAGAAGCCCGGCACCATTCAACCCCCGAAGGCCAAAAGTTTTTGGAATTTCTTTCACTTTGTCTATGGAGTTTCTACCGCAGATGAAGGAGAATTTTAAAATGGGATTTTCATAATTTAGACGCGTAAATAATCAAAGCGATGGAAACAGTTTGTTCATTTCAGGAGTTTTTATTTTCAGACACTAGTTGGAGCATTTCGATGCTGTGAATTGTTGCTTCTGGAGCGCTAAAATCGTTATAAATGTTTACTAAAAAGAACCATCAATCAACGCTAAAGCATTGCAAAATCTCCATTCATACATCGCTGAGTTATCTAAATTTGCTGCATTGAGTGGGCTTGTATAACACGTTACGTAAGTTTTTTTAATTGTAAGCTACTACTTTCTACATCTTGCATTTCATTTGTTTCACAACCGCTCATAGTATTGCGTTACCCAGGGTTGAAAAATATTCAAAAAGTTTAAAAAATATGCACCTCCCTGTGAAACAAAATAAACATAAAAGATCTACCAGAAAAGTTGTTTACATCCTACGGAGTGGGTTGAATGCTAATTAGCACAGCAGTCATAGCCCCCATTCGCGCTGTTCTGAGAGGGGTTAGCAGTTACCAATAGTGACGTCAGCAGAACTGTCATGCTTGCAGTGGTGAAAACCTGTTGGGGGATCAGAGGCAGGTGATTTTTTGGGGGTTCTTTCTGTCTTTGTAAACTTTTTACTTTGAAATTTCTCCGTTCCAGTAGTAATCATCCCTTACAGGAGCGTCTATTCCGTCGCTCATCATTTCTTTTACTGAAAGGATCTGCAAAGACTTAAGCTCTGTTGGCCACCAGCAGCTGTCACGCAGAACAATAACAGCATTTTACACTTATCTTGTTGGTACTTTTGATCATGTAACGGCTATTATTATAAATATTTCAAGATGATGAAATATATCTTAACTTCTACTTTTGAATATTACGGGTACCTCTGTTGCGGCAGTGCCTTTGTTGCTACAGATGGGCGTTGAGTGCTTAAATTGTACGTAAAATTAAAACAGAATGAGCTCTATTTACGCTTGATTCTACGTAAAGCACTCAAAAAACATCGATGATTTTTCATTGCATCCGATGAATTAAAAAACTCCGACGTTGAGTTAGAGACGTAAAATTAATACCATCTCGCTCACTAAAGTTGCAAAAAAATGTTTACGAAAGTATCAAAACCATTCAAAATTCTGATCAATTTTGATATCGGTCTTGATGATACCCGAGTATTAAAAGAGCGTATCGATTCAGTTTTCGTGATTTTTAATTGATTTTCTGAAACACTTTTAACATAAAGCATAGAAGCGAAGAAAGGATATTCGTGGTTTCCAACTGTTGCTTTTGTGTGGAGTGTTGCCCTCCACTGGTGTATGGAGTGCTGCCCTCCACTGGTGTATGGAGTGCTGCCCTCCGCTGGTGTAGTGAGGACGGGCTGCGTGTTACCTCGTGCAAGGATGACTCCTCCCCCCCCCCCAAAACGGACTCGAGTACATCTCCACAGCAAGAATTTTTGCTTCCGGTCCACCTTGCCAACTTGAGGCCCCTTATTCCTCACTTCAGCGCGTTCTTTTATCTCAATGCTCACTTTTTTACTTCCATAGTTTCATTTCATTCGTTTTGTACGAACACATTTTCGCCCCCATCCATGAAATCATTATACACGAACAAAAACCGAGACAAACTTAATGAAAATTATGATTTGAATTTGAGTTCCGTTTTTTGGGGCCCCCATTTTAGATAGGAGTTTGAGTCGGCATTCGCTCAATTCTTCTTTCATGCGCACGTAAATTTTATTTGAGTTTGATTGTTATGACAAATCGAAGGGTTGCATTTCAAATTCTTTCAGAGCGCAAACTGCAAGAATTACAGTGTACGACAATGAGCTGCACCTAAGAACTGCATTTGCTTGCTTACCCAAAGCAAGTGCATAAATTTGGTCTCTAGATTTTTTCCAGAATGTCTTCCAAATTATCCTGTCTTAGATTTATCAAAAGATGAATTACTGATTAAACGGCCTTAAAATACTGGCTGTAGCTCTTGAATGCTACCTTATTTCGCGTATTTTATCCTACCAGTGTGACCTGTGAGACATCAGGCTATCACAGTCATGTTGGCTTTGTTTTTCTTTTCTGAATATCCCAAGTGTTCTTTTATTTTTCCTTCTTTCGCTTCCACTTATTCATGTGTGTATATCAATTGTATTTCCAACGGTTAGGTCACTGCTGAATTTTGTTGTAGTTCAATTTTCCAAGAAAAAAGAAGTGCCGCAAATCTAATTGAATATTGACAATATTAATCCACTCATCTCACAGATGAACAAACTTCAGCGCGTAGAAAACTTTTGCCGCTGGGACTCCAAAATGAAACGCTGCAAGTTTTTTTCAACGTTACCGTGACAAGTTCGCAGGGCAGACTTACGAGCAATTAACAAGAAAGCCTGATTATTCGAGAGCACTCAGGCACTGAAAATGAAATGGAGTAAAGTCTGCCATTAATTTGATCACCACTCTCTCGAGTGCCCTGAGTTGAACATTTGGAAGCAAAGCGCCTGCATTGCCGGGTGCGGCGCCCTTATTCGAACCCCCTGCCCGGAGGCCGTCAACGGCTTTACCTGAAAAGCTTCTGCGAATTAATGAAGTCCTTGAAACAAATCTCCAGTTTCTGAGAGGCGCGGTTTTTAGTTATTCATGCCATAGAGGTCCTTAGTGGGGTTAGATGTAAGCCCTAGCACTTGTTTAATATTTTGCGGTGCAGCCTCAATACAAACCCTGTAAAACATAGAAGCGTTCCTCAACGTGGGGAAAAAAATCAACGTCTTCGAGCTCGCAGATCTTGTAAAGTTTTACTTAGAATGAACAAAACTTCTGTTCGAGTTTCACTTCTTTGGAAGTATCCGTCTATTTCATGCAAATTACAAAAGCAATAAACGTCCTTTCCTTCTTTTGCGGGAGCTTTTTTTAATTATTGGATTCCAATAGAGCGAGCTTGAGCGAAAGAACTCGGTGAAAAACTTAACGAAACGAACGTTCTTCTCGGCAGACGAGTTGCAAAACAAAGCCTCTGACTTGGAAAATATGGGCCTCCAATCTACACGCTGACGAGGTTTTTACAAACTTTTTCGCCCTTGCTTTGTAAAAGTTTTGTATGATTCCATTTCTAGAGAGAACCACACAACCGAGCTTCAAACATGTATTTTAGTCCCTCTTAAAATTGAATGTGCACGAGATTACATACATTTCTGCTAATATAGTGGCTTGCTCTTAATCGTGAATGAAATCTAGGATTGAACGTTATAACCGAACGTCAATCTCACAAAAAATTTAAATATGTTCCTACAGCTTCTAAGAGTACGCTTTTAATTAAGCTTGGGGAGAAGTGTCGTATGTTCAAATGAATCACGATTCCGTCTCTACAGCAATGATCCCGCCGTCGTGTTCATCGAAGACATGAAACACTCATCGAAGCCTGTGTGCAAGGGGTGATGCAAGGTCCGTCATGTCCCGGGCTGTTTCAACTACACAGAAGTGGATTCTTTAATTGAGGTATCCGTCAAACTGAATCAGAAGGGATACATTGAGCTGCTAGATAACCCAGCTAGTTTTGCCATTTGTACAATACCTGGCGGAAAAAAGGCATGTTACTTTGCCAATCTTTCAAGACGACAACTGCTGGGTCCATTGGGCTGGAGCTGTGATTAACTGACATAGGAGTCATTCACGAAATGTCAACCATTAAGATTGTACAACTAAGCTCCCAGACATGAGCCCAACAGAAAATTTGTGGGGACCCCCTAGAACAGCAAGCTAGACGGCCAGAAGATCGTCCACAATGTGCTGTGGCAACACCACGAGATCAGGTGATGCAAAAGGGGTTTAAAATTGACCAGGTGTACATTAGGACACTTGGACATACAATGCCGCCCAGAATTGCCGCTATTATTCGTGCTCGTGGAAGTCCTACATCATATCAGTAGCAGGCGGCTTATTTTTTGTACGGGGAACTTATAAAGTAGAAATTTCTTTGTTTGAAATAAAAAATTGAATAATTTACCATTAATGATTGCTTTGTGAAACTCCTCTGGAGTAAACAAATTCTATGCATTCCGTATCAGTGATACTAAAGTCATCGACCAAGCAATACCAGTGAAGTGCTCTGCCCAATTACTCGAGTTGAGAGTCACCAACACAGACTTCGTATGCATACATAATATATATATCTATATGTCTCGACGCAATCATAGCTCCGCAAATTGTAAAACAATAATATTAAATGAATCAATATTAGTAAATTTTGAGCGGAGTAAAATTAACCAGAAATAAGATTTCAAGAAGTAGGAGGATTGTTTGTAAAGCAGTCTTGTGTTTACACTCCGCACTCGCTTCCTTTGTTACGTCTGTGCTTCCGGTTCCAGGTTTATGATGCCAAATATGATCATGTATTAATGAAGGAAAAACCTTTTTAAATTTCAAAATCTTAAAAACTTCCCTCCCGTGAGATCAAAAAGATGCGAAAAAAATCGACATTCTGATGATGTAAAGTAGCAAATGCACCTTTTTTGACATGTATGGCACAAAATGAATCATTCCTGAACCAAGCATCTTTGATTAGTGATTAGCTATGATGTGTAGTAGCGGTGTTAACGAATAATCCATTTTTATCATAATTTCAAGGAACAAGTTATGTAAAATTAAATTTTGCTCATGTTTACAGTAGGGATATCTATAGAATTCATTAAATTTCAAAGCACTATGCACAATTTGTTACTACAAATTAGATAAGAGTCAGTAGAAGTGTCTGATAACTTATGCAATTGTGTTCAGTTTAGATAAAAACCTTAGTAAAACCTTGTGATAAATTTCAAATTTATTCATTTACTGTATAAAAACCAAGATGCAATAACAACATCTGAGCGTTCTCACGAAATGCTAAATTGAAGACTTTCAAATCCGAAATTTTGAGTAAATAAATATTTTTGCATTATTATGACGTGAGCTGTGAACTGGGTTACAATAGATACCTTGAAAACAAAATCAAAGACTGAAGAGAGTTCACGATGAAAAATAACGTTGACAATTACTTCAGTTGGTGCCTCTCTAAATGTTTAGTGAAGATTTTCATTTAATCATCCGTTGACAAGAGCAACGCTTCTCCTAAATTGCTGTTCTGCATTTCGCAGGATTGATGCCTAGCGCTTTTGACGTTGGTGCTCTGAATTCTATTTCCATCAGGACTGCTCTTGGTAAACTTATTGACTCAAAGTTTGGCACGTCACAGTGCTGAGCCGTACTGACAACGGTTTTGGCAAATCATCGCATTAAATTCTATTGACACGAAGTTTGGCAGGTGATAGCTTTGAATTTTTTCGACACGAAATTTAGCAGATCACAGTGTTGAATCTATTGACACGATATTCGGCTGGTCACAGAGTCGAACTCAATTGACGCGTGTCTTGGCCGGTCACAGAGATGAGTTTTATTGACACAATGTTTGGCCGGCCATAGCGTTGAGCCTATTGACACGATGTTTGGCAGGGGTCACAGTTTTAAGCCGTATTGACACAAAGATTGGCGGGTCACAGTGTTGTGCACGACTCACTCAAGCGCTCGTCCGCCCCTCGATGGGAGGCACCGGATGCCTCGGTGTCAATTTCGAGAATTTTACGACGTCTGATAACGAGAGCGGGGCTCTGTAATTAGATGACTCCGTTCAGCACGCGGCGTCTCAAGCTGCGCAGCTCAGCTTCAGTCAGCGCAAAATTTTGCTCTCCAACAGCGAGAATTCGCGTGCAAATTGAATGGTCTGCAAATGTCATTTGCGTTGTTTTTTGAACTATGCCGTAACGAGGAGCTTTCTGCAATTTTGTGACAAATAATAAACTATAACGTCACTTTGATTTCCAATGCTGTGACTCGTATTAAAATTAATCGTTACACACAAATCCAAGTTTATACCTCACGATATTGTCGCCATGCGTTTTGGCTTCTCACAATAATTTCAAACTAATATCTAGCACATTTAAGGTGAAAAAGCAGACATTATTTACACAAATATGCATTTTATTGTCGGCATTTATATTAAATGGCTTGCGAATAGTTAATTGTGTTGATATTTCCTTATGATTTTTCCCAAGGTACTCATATCTTACACCAGTAGGGGTCAACTCGTATATACCTACGTCACTCTTGTAAGAACCTCTGCCACGCAAGTGTCATGATACGTAACGACACTTGAAATACTCCTGGTCCGAGGTCCACAACATACCGAAGTGTGTATCGCATGCGAATTGTATTCTACCATCCTCCTCGGAGTTGGCTAGGTCACCAGCGGGAGGATCGACTTTGTTCGTCGCGAGGGAGAGCGGACTCGGCCTCCCCCTGCAGCTCCTGGAGCCACAGCGGGCACCCGCCATCGTGCGGAGTAGCATCAGAAACCTCATTCTTTATCTAAGAAAAGTTGATAGAACGTAGTACCGCATTATGTTTTTTTTCTTCGAATGTCTTACGTAAAATTCTACTGATAGAATGAGTCCTATAGGTTATTGAGAGTGCGTTGTTATTGAAAACCGCTTCGAAATAGGTGAGGAGAAAGAAGAAAATGGTTTATTCCAAACAAATCCCGCACAACGACTGTGACAGTTCGCCTGCATACATACTGTAGAAAGGGGTACGTATTGAAATCAAGTATGGGAATTAGAGTTAGGTATGAGAGGACGGGTTTCATCTTACAGGCACATCGCTAAGCGTAATATAATGATTAGAGTCAAAATTAAGATTAATTTTGTAATTAACAATAAACAGTACAGCAACTGCGAAATCGATCGTTAACGGTGAAATCGAACGTTACCCTTGATAGAAATGAACTACAGAAAGTCAATAGCTGGAACAAAATACTATTAATGTTATTAAAATACAGAAAATTATTCAACGTCTATGAGAATGTTTGATTCAGCTCCTGAAACACAGTTGAAGAAATCATTTTTCGATGTACTCTCCACTCGCTCGAATTACGCGCTCAAGTCTCCTTACGGATACTTCTAGAGGCATGAAGCATTTTCCGTGATATTTTGGCATATTCCTGCGCAAGGGATTTCTTAGGAGAATCGTTATTGGAATAGTGGAATAGTAAGAAGCACAAGCTTTAACTTCCATCTATGATTATATATCATATACAGTCAGATGTCCTTAGAATTAAATCAAACGAAAATCATGGCTCAATTTCTTTACTCCAGAACTTTAAAAAATGCGGGCAACACTTTTCTTAAGTTTTCCCTATGGTAAAAAAGCTTAACATCTTGTTGAAAGGTGAACGACTGCTTTTGAAGTGTTTTTTCATTTTAGCAGCTGTTGAAACTAAGACATTATCAATGCACCCGTATGGTTTTGTGCTGATCTGTGAGCCCCCTTTCACAGAAATGAGAAGCGATTTTCAAGCGTTTAATCTTGGTACCCCGACAGAGGTATTATTTTAGCCAATAATAGACTGTTGCGGTGTCTTAAATGCGGTTTGATCTGAATTTCTCAGTCTTGAATATCTTGTAGTGAATACAAATTCAAGTTTGTCTAAGCTGCTAGTTGGCTGGACTCAGTCTTGTACTGATTCAAGGAAACGAAACATTATATTTATTTGAAACTATAATTTTTTCATATAGCGTTAAATTTTTTCTGAAACACTTTCATATCAAAATCTGAAAATAACGTTGAATAACGATTGTTCGAAAGAGGTGATAAAATAATTATCGCAATTAACATTTTGTAATACTGTCCTTTCCTCATGAGTTCCAGGGGCGTCTTTTTTTGGTCACCACTTTCCTGTGGAAGCACCCTTGTCTTTTCTGGGAATTTTTTTCTGAGGCCTCTCTCGTCCTGTTTATAGAGATTTTTATAGAGTTCATTTCCCTCATCTGCTCTCCAATGTCCACATAGCAGCTCAGTAATTTATAATAAAGAGTGCATTTGCTCAAGGCTGTCGTGTCTTTTTCTGTATCATTCGTTCTCTCAATGCTTTGAAATTCCCTGCATTTGTTTGACAGTTTCCTTGTAAAAGTTCCTATGTGTAGATATTCTGCATGCATTAGGTGATAAAACATCATTGCCCTTTCTCCTTTGAAAAGTCAATCAACAGTATCGATTGATAGTCAGTAAAAGAAACTGATGGCTATTTGCTGAGCATTGCTCAGAATTGTGTACTTTCGATGGCCAGATTTACAGAGATTGATTTCAAAAGTTGCATGCGAGTTTGCTTTTGAATCATTTATCTTAGGCTTTATTTGTATAACATTTTGGTTAACTGATTGTTTTTATCAGTAAGGTCTACCTTGAAGTTACGAGAGCAATGAAGAATTCTTTGCTTTCGAATGTTTTGTTGAAGTATTTTCAATGAACTCTAAATTTGATATAGGAATGGCGATCTGTCCTTCGAATGCTGCCGGCGATGAAGGATTCGTGTTTGTTCACTCGTGAATTATGCCACACAACTTCTAGATCTTCTCGCACTGCCATCGTCAGCCGCTGAGAAGTTGAGTACACGTCCTTCTTGAAAATGAATTATCCTCTAGCTCTCTAACTGTCGATGACGTCTCAGTGGTACAACTTGTGGTACAGAATATTAAAATAAGTTTGAACTCTAACTTTATGGACGAACCTATGTTTCAGGTTCTGATATATTGCGAGATTTTAATCGATAATTTGCCGTGTTCTTCGAGAGAGAAACATTATGATCATCATCATTCATACGTATATCACTCTGTAATAACAATCAATAGAGTAATAAATTTAAATACTACAGTGCAGCGTAGGGTTGAACAGCCAACTTATGCAACGAATTTCTCAAATTGAACTTTCGTAACTGCAACTGCAGGCCCTCGTTCTGAACGGCATTGTTCGAGTGGCAGCCATTTGGATTTGTCGCGACCGAAGTTCAGGAAGATCACTCGAAACCAGTTTATCAAAGTATACTTCATACGCATAGTATCATAAATTAGCGGACGCGAGACAGGAAGTAGTTCGCCATCCATTGTTTCACAGAATGATGATCATAGTCCCGTCGTTGATCACGGGTCAGGACACGTGATGATCGGCGCCAACGGTTTTCATTGAATTTAGTCCTATGAATATCCAAGTTTTCATTGAATTTAATCTTTTCAATAGCTGAGTACGAAAACAGGAGCCAATCGTCAACGCCAGTCTGGACACGTGATTTAATACAGTAAAAAATTCAGTTGGTATGGCAGAGAGACATTTGCTGTTGAAACACAATCGTGAGGTGTTTGGTGAAATAAATCGTTGCCAATTCTAATATTTGCTAGCCTATTATATTCCCTAGACAGAAACCAACATTGTCTGTTGTTTCTGCCCGCCTTTTTCTCAGGAAAAAGTTATAATTCTTTCGCGGAGGTCTTTAAGAGGCAGTATAGGTATCGGGAAAATATTTGCCCTACCCAGAGCGCAATTTGTCCGAAATTAGAAAGCTGGGCTGCATTTCACAATGTGATGTCTTGAAGAATGCAATTTAGCGAGGCACGGCCCCCAGGTGAGCCGCTATCCAGCGCAGCCCCCGCACACGACGTCACACTCGCATTCCGTTTTCTGGTTACACCAGCGCAATAAACTGCACAATCTCCCCGCCCAAAGCAAATTGATTTGCTGCTCCAAAGACGCAACCTAGCGCGCCAAACTTCCGCCCGAAATAAACGAATCTGAACCTTATTTTCTTACGAAAACCTCGCATGCTCTATTGAAGGGCATCCCAGCCGAACAAATGTATTTCATATTCCGAGAGGAAAAATAATCTCCTAAACATATTGGCCAACTGCATTTCTATTCATGTATCAGCGTCCGTGCAGTAGGTGCTGGAAAAGTTGAAATCTTTTGTACTTTACAATTCTGTGGATGTGATTGGTTGGTTGGTGACCTTGAAAAATGATATGTTATGAAATGACTACAGCTTTGCCTTCTAGAAAAGGACAGAGAAAAAACTTTTGAATAGAGTAATAACGTTGCATTTCTGTTTAATATGTTATAAATACTGTAAAAAAAATCGAAAGTGGTGAAAAATGAACAATTCCGAGCTCTAATTTCGTAAAATGTTCAAATCTGGCGAGTAGTAAATGACGGTAACATGATTTTGCAAATTCTTAAAATTTTATTTGACACACTTTCTTCAAGCCTTTACCATTGATCAAAGTTTTCCATAAGAATCCTGGATAACACGTTAATGACAGAGCTGCAGTCACACGTGCTGTGACAGAGCTGCAGTCACACGTGCAGTGACAGAGCTGCAGTCACACGTGCAGTGACAGAGCTGCAGCCACACGTGCAGTGACAGAGCTGGAGCCGCCTTCAAGCCGCCGCGCCTGCACAGCCATTGACATCGAGCAGGCCTGGCCTGGCCTTTTAATTAAAGATCTTTTGCTGCCTGTGACCTTGTGCTCGCTCCTCGTACAGACGAAAAAACTGGCGCAGATGCAGGTAGGCTGCTCGACGAAAGAGATTGGCTTGTGAATTAATTTTTCTCCGACACCAAGTCGAATTCATTACTGCTTATTGAATGGAAGAAATTCTTCCACTGTAGGTATATTAGTTTCCATTTACAAGCGAGAACAATCATTCTCGTTTCACTGACGTGGAAGAGGCAGCTTCAGGACTTGTTGGGCTGCTCTGCCCCCAACGCTCTGATGACGTAACCGAATACCACTGGTATACTTGATACCGTTTGAATTAACTCGGTACTAAGTTATTTTGAAGTATATCTGCTTTATGGTCATTATATGTACTTCCGCAGCCGCTTCGTTGGCGTATTTTTCATTTAAATCTAATATAAGTAAGTATTTTACGCTGAAATATAACTTATTTTTTCACCAACTGCGCAGGACTGAGGACGATTTTCACTTATATATGTTTAATTTGGAAAATATTAGACGTCATGACGATTAAATTGTTAATTCAGTCCAAGATAATTTTATTAGAGGCTGAGCTTTCGGCAAAATACGCTCACGCCGTCATCAAAGCGTTGCATTTCGAAAATTAGGTTTGAAGTAGTAGCACGCCGTATCATACATACCAAAATTAAATGAATTAACAAAATTTTCCGAGAATAGGGTTATGCTGATAGAGCTCACAGTTGGCTTAGGAGCTCTGGGCTCCTTGCTTTGGGATTTCTTCCAATTTTCATTTACAGCTGAGACCAACCTTGGATAATTTGATAATATAATTATTAAACTAACACTTGCTATTTTAGGAAAGAACCAGCTTGGGTAAGCCTGGTCTCAATTCACTAGCGTGGGGGAGAGGGAGGGGAGTAGCAGGCACCCCAATCCCTGCATTTAAGGTAATTCTTACCATTTCTTTTCATATCAACATATGTCTTCGGACCGGCCCTGTATCCCCAGTTTTCGTTTCGTTTGTTGCTCCATTATTCCCTACTTACCATCAATACTTTCTCTGAAGACATGTTCAAATGATGTCTGTACCCCCAATTTGAATTTGAACAAAAAAAATTATTTATTTTGTCTTTACTAAGCCCTATAGTCTCTGGTCTAGATATTCCCCATTGCCTATTAAACCGGTAGGCCTGGGTGCATCACATATATTTTTTTTCTTTAACATATTTCTACGGAATGACCCACTACCACCCGATTCATTTTCTCATTTTTGTTTAGTTCTTTGTTATTCAACTGATAATCCTTCCTATCAACCAAGCGTAATACAGGAGTAAAAATTGAATAAAAAGCCTTAAAAGGATTTTTAACAAACACCACACAAATAATTAATTAAACAACTACGCAAGAAACCTAATCGTACATCATAACAAGCCGTGCCTATTCGCCTTCTACTGTATTTTTCCTTTTCACCTTATTCTATCTAGCCACACTCTGTGTCAAACTTTTCCTTATCGCTCTCTTACGTATCAGGCATCAACCAAAAAGAGGGACAACTTTTACCACTGGTACCAACATCACTAAGTCTTACAGCCATCAGCTTATCTTGCCACTACTCTCCGCCTCCTCATGGTACTCGCCGTACTCAAGTTCAGTAGGCTAGGACCTACTAGACTAATGCTTTTTACCTCAACTTCTCCGAGATTCTCCGCCAACTTTGACGCTGAGGCACTAAAATGCCACTGCACCGCAATTTTCCCTGGACCAGTGCATGCAGTCCTTATTCTACAACGGAGGCTAACCTTCACCACACTCGGGGCCTCCAAATTACTACCAGCAGTACCTGCCTTTTCATCGCGGTACTCCCAAAGGAAAGCAAGCCGTTCTCTTGTGATAATTATTCATCATTATTTTGTGTAGTAGGATAAACTTCACTGTAGAAAATTGCTTAAATTTTTCTCCCATGCTATATTATTCTATCAGAGCGATCCTAAATCTCTCAGATACTTACTTTGAACTAAACTTTGTGAAAGATAGTTCTGTATAGGAAAGATCCGATTCGAATTCGAACGACAAAACATCTGAAGGTTGAAACATTATGTACATGCTTTGTTTTGAATAGGTTTGTTTTATTTCTATGCAGATATATAAAAATAGTTTTCATATTTGATCAGATTTATTGTAGAATGTCACTACGTATTATAAAATCACGGAAGAAAATTATGGGCCCTTCTACATAATGGAAGAACAAAAATTGGAAAGTGAGAAACCTTCTGGTTAGCTAAAACCATTTTTTCAGTAACGTATAAGCCTGTTCTTAAAATATAGCCTGTTCTAAGTGACACTGACGTTTTTTAATTCACAACTTTTACAACTATACGCATGAATGACTTCACATTGCGCGAACAAATCATTCTTCGTTACCGGAGAAAATTCTTGGGCTTGAATTTATTATGAGCTCTAATAGAGTATAAATCATAATTGAACTAAACGTCAATAGTAAATTTTAGTTCTTATTAACAGTTTGATGCTTTTTGGCTGCATTTATCTCTTATACAAACTAGAAAATGTCTGATTTCATCGCTATAAAAATAAGATATATATTACTTGTTAGAGACGAATACGCGCATGAGTGTATAGGATTTTAAGAAAAATTCAGAAGAGATTCTACAAAGAAATTAATAATATTCAGGCGTATTTCAAAGCAACTTTCCTTGCCAAAGCTTCGTTGGGATGCCAACTTAACATTCATAGAATAGCAATCCCTTTCTCATTTAAGGTTATGTATCATGAATCATTTACGTACAAATGTGTGAAACAATGGAAAATAAAATCTCATTGCCAACCCGATACGTCTCGAGGACGCATAATTTCACTTTTCGAACTCGGAGACGGAACGTGAACTGTTTGTTTTCGTTTCGGTTGTAGTGATAGTCGGTCTGTTGGTTTTTTTATTCATTCATTATGTTTTGTTTGGTGTAAAATTTATCATTTCTATTTAATATGCATGAAATGTTTTCATACGTCCTTAACAAGAAGGATCTATCTAAAGTAAGTTGTTGGTGAGCTATCATGTCTATGTTCTAAACATGTAAAAGCCCTCAGGACTTAAGTTTGGCAATTTCTATACTAGTAATATTTTATACAGTTTTGCATCAGTATTAGAAAATGTTTCATCATGTTTGCAGTGTAATTAACTTCGGTTATTCAACAGTGCTTTGTTAGGTAGGTTGGACTTTCTACACTTGTCTTTTTTTTTTTTTAAAGAAGCTGTATACATTGTGCTTCTAGTTTTCTGTAATTTTGAATATATGTAATAGATATTTAGTTAAAATCATATTGCAAAAGCTATTGCACCTCTTATTTGGAACTTATGTTAATACATTCATGCAAGTGATAAATAAATACTATCTACTAATGATATTTTATAAATTGTAATACTCAAAGAGAAAAACTTCTTTGTGTCAACCATTCTCTGCATTCATTGAATAAAGTAATTGCTGTGCTGACTGTGGGCTTAGGATTGTTAAGTTTCAGAATGCTCCAAATCCATGATACCTAGAATGCAAAATTGAAATTGTTAGTATAAAAAACATGCCAATCCTTCAGGATGACATATTTCTTCATATTACTTTAATGACCAATATATATTGATTTCTTTATAGAATCTATAATTCTGCTGTACTTAAGTATACTTGACAATGTGGGTAACAGACAAAAACTTAAAGATATCAGTAAATTAGAAGTATAGTAAACAAGGTTAAGGACTAACATGAAGGACTTAAGGATTGAAATTTGAAAATGAAAATTTAATAATTTGTCCATCAAAATAAGATGGCTTCAGTTAGTTTCTCTTTCATTGCAGCCTTTGGTCTGTGTGTAATTGAAAAAAGGCATCAGAAAATTATTAATAATAGTTAGTCAAAGAAGAGCTCATGAGTGTTTGCTTGTGTAGGGGATAAAAATAAAGATAAAATATGTTAAACCATATTTAATTGGACTCCAGGAGTTGGATAAAAAATGTGACTCTGACTCCCTTTGTGCAAGTCTGGCTTCAACTCTTCCTAAAACCTCTGGCCCACTCAGACTCTGACACTGGTTTTTCCTATAGATAGTATTACAGTACTTATATTTTCTTGTTAATTCAGTATAGAGGAAAACATTCCAAAGATAAATTTCTATTTATATGAAGAATTTTAGATGTTACTACTTATGTAGAATAATTATATTGGTGAGAATGAGTTTAATGCACTAATTCAAGCATATGGTATGTTTCAGTTTTTTCATTTGCAGGAGTTAAAAGTGTAATTGAGCACAAATCTGTATAAATATACATCTATTCTCTTCATTTATGTATGTTTTGAATGTAGAAATTAAAAGTTTGATAAGTTTTTGATAATTTTTCTAATATGTAATGTTTGCCAGCTCATTAAATGCCAGATGTTCAAATGCAGGCTAACAGTTTTTATTATTTGTATATTTTGTAATACTTTATTGTAGTTTTTACATTCCACCTAGAAAGGATAAATTTTATTCCTAGAAAACATTTGTTTTAAATAAGGGTATGCTATGCCTGAGTAGGTATGTCTAATGCACTGCCTAAGCCAGTACTGTCTTATGAGGCTACTTAGAGATGATTTTCAAAGTTGTTTGTATTTAGCTTCTTATTGTTTACAATTTTTGCACTATGTTTTGGATCATTTTATAGATTTTTGTAGGAGCTATGAAATGGTATCTGTTTGAAAAGTCCTAGCTACTAACTTTAACATTTTATAATAAAAATATAAAACAGCATCTTACATCTTGACTAGCCCTGGGATTTGGGGCAAATTGGGACACTTTGTAAAAAATGGAAGTTTTAAAAGTGCTTTAAAATTATTTTCTGAAATTGAAATTTTTTTTTGGATCCGGAGGTGAGTATAGCAATGTTCAAAATTGATCACTACATTTATGTATGAGTGTTTTGATCTTGTCAACTTTTTTCAAATTGCTGTTAAGCAAGAACATTGTGTGATATTGAAATTTATTTTTCTGTTTGGTAAAAGTGCATCAGATTTGGTTGCATTATCTACAGTTGATGAAAAGTATAGGAGTCATTACAGCAGTACAAACAAAGTGATATTTTAATAAACAAATTAATGCCCAGCCTGGCCTTCCATGTCCAGATCTATTGAAAATGTGAAAAGAAAATTATTGCTCTTGTGTACTGTCAAAGAAAGTGTACTATTAATAAACTTGCAGAACTATCTCATTTTTCTTGAGGCTCAGTGCTCAAATGATAAATGAGACAAATTGCATCTAAATTTATCCTTTGCTTGTTGACTCCTGATCAAAATGCAGGACTTATGTTGGACAAACACCTGTAAATACTAATCACCTAGAGCAATAATAAGCACTTGAGTTGTTTCATAGACAAATAATCTTGCATAATGGAAAAAAAATTTATTGAACGTGTTAAGCTTGCAAAAATGGCAGTCATTTTTATATGGGAAGTAGATAATTTCTCGTAGTGGGGCTCTACAGCCTACTCCTATCTATATTCAGTGTAAAAATTCTATGGTTTTAGACCTTTTAGATTTTTCTCCCCAGACCTTAGCATACCAAAAATAACAAATAAAATAACAAATATTGCTTTTTTAGGAATTTTTGTTTCAATTAACTAATTTAAGTGTTTACTAAATCAAATACATGGTAAAATGTTAAATTTCTTTACTGAAATTTTATATTTAAGAAGTTCTATTTACTTGGGGCATTACAGTCTTCAGCACATTCCACTTGTCCTGAGCAGCCCATGATGGTGCATGCTGTCCAAGGATGGGCTGAGATGTGAATCAGTTGGTTTTCCTGTCCCAGGGGTTTTATGCCACTTTGTTTATTGACTTGACTCTTTTGACAGGCTGGGGATCTATTCCAAGTTCCTGACCGTGTGATCCTCAATGACCTCTCAGCCATCATCAACAAGGTGATAGAGATCACCAGCCAACCAGATTACTCCCACAACCTTAATGATCAAAGCGTTGTGGAGATCTGCATCACCAGAATAACTTCAGCTATAAGGTAGGGGTTTGCTTAATTCTGACTTTGGTTTGATCAGACCTATTTCTTTTTACTTCATTTTATAAAATTTTTGTATGATTTTCACTTGATATAATTTGGAAAAATTCATGGCAGAACTAATGGAAGATGCATTTGATTGCTTTATGAGGTGCCTCATGAAAATGTGCAATTATTTTCATCAGCTGGTTATGGCAACATTCTTGCTTGGCTATAAGTATCCCCAGTATAATAATAGCTGTCATGTTTTTATATATAAATTTTTATCTATAACATTTGTGACGGAACGACAAGAACCTTAGCTGTCGTTCGCCAAAATTTGAGAGG